>CM059270.1:4972793-5037793 GCA_030347295.1 Setipinna tenuifilis | reverse complement strand
GCTGCAGTGCCCTTGGCACCTAATGCCACATTGCTTAAAGGGAACTGTCCCTACAGTCTCTCTGGTTAAGACAAGCTACGTGTAATGTAATTGGTGGTGCTGTGTGTATGTTGAGGACGTGAAATGCAGCACTTTGGATGTTTATTTAAAAACCAATCCTGTTAAAATGCCAAATGGCCGCAGCCTGCATCACATTGCCGCTGCCCTCCAGTCTGGCAGAGGTGTGAAATGCTTCTTAGGTTTGTTTGCTCTCAAAGTCTCAGGCTGTAATAGCCGCCGTCTCAGGGAAAACTCAAACTGGACAAATGGGCTCAACAACAGCCTGTGCTTGTATTAAGTTACTGGCTGGAAAATTGTGACCTCATCTTGGCTCTTGAAGTGGGGACAAGCACATGTGAAATGTTGAATGTGTATTAATTTTTAATTTTGAGCTCTATTGGAGGAGTCCTGTCATGGAGTGTTGGGTTTGTGGAACTGCTATATAGATGTAATATGACTCTGAGCCAGCATCTGATAAACAACATGATAATTTGCAAAACAAAGTTAAAGCTAAGATATTGTGTAGATATTTATTTAAACTCTTTTTTCAGTAGCAATAACTGTCTTCTCTTACACTCATCCTGTGTGTGTGTGTGTGTGTGTGTGTGTGTGTGTGTGGTGGGGGGTGGGGGGTTGGACATGTGTTGGGTCACAGTGAGATCACTGGCCATATGCAAAGGTCACTCTTTAAGTCTGTGGAGGATGGAGGGCTGTATTGTAATGAAGTCTCCGGAGAGAGGTGGTGCACAGAGAGAGAGGTGGGGAGTTGGACTTCTAAAGCAGACCTTTTAACTCCACCCTGATGGAATGAATAGTCACTCTTCCCTTAAACTTAGATGCTGACTCAAAAACGGCAACCTCTTATTAGCTGCTGTAGAATTACCTCATTTTCCCAACATGGATTTCTTTTGTAGACATTTCCACTGGAAATATCCAGGACTGTCTGTCATGACTATCATAGTGAATGAAATAGGTCCAGGATCAACAGTTCAAGATATTTTTTTAGTTTACCCAAATAGATCGTCATAAAGTGATCTTAGACTGAGTGCCACTGGATTGGTTTCATTTTTAACTTAACTTAAGTCACCCTAATTCGGTGGTTTTAATATTTTACATGAATGTCCTTTCCCAGTTGAAACCATGCACACTTTAAAAATTCATGGCTTTTGTAGTTCTGGCACAGAATCAGATTATAGCTCTTTGAAAAGCTTTTACGTCATTGCCACCCTGCTCTCTGCACAGTGAAGAACCTGTTCTTTTTACTTTTTAAAATCCGCTGTCAGGTTGTTAACTACCAAGAACATTCTTGGAGATATTTTTAGTGTCACGTTTGCAGGTGGGTACATACTAGTTCTTTGATAAATTTGTGGGACAAGTGTCTAAGAAAAGCCACTGCAACGGCGTTGTTTCTAGAAAAACAGACGGGACAGACTGATGGGAACAGCCCCGATTTGAATTGTTGGGGTACTCTTAGGGCTGTGGGCCAGATGGATGAGTGAGAGCAGACATGTTGGGTTTAAGTGGACAGACTGGCTGGTCGCAAGCGAGTGCCTCTTTGGGGAGGGGTTGCGGAGGTCGTAAAACCGGAGAACAAAAATACGGTTGGCTACTGGTGGTTGCCAAACAATTCCTTCACGCGGACCGATGGCTCTAGATGGCAACAGTGCTACTGCGGCATGCGCTATGTAAATGGCAGCTGTATGTTAATAGGCTTTGCTCTAAGCGGCTACGCAAAGCGCTGGCTGGTCAGTGGCTACTGGCAGAGGCTGCATAGAGCTAACTCAGTATGTTCAGGCACCCCAGTTGGATTGTAGCACCCAACCTCGTTCAGCACCGGGACAGCGGAGGCGCTGCCGTCTGTGTAGTAGAGTTATTCCTAGAAATGAAATGTTAGGGGATTGCGTTTTGTAACGTTTGTCAGTCGAAGAAAACAACTGTAGGCGCTCCATTCGACATTTTTCGTCTTTTGAACTGTTTGTACTTAAAGGGACAATGCTTTTGGAGTTTCTTAAAACTTTAAAGATGACGATATTTGGAAGAGTCGAGTTGGCTCTGGTGGGTGTCTCCGGAGTTTTTCTTGATAGAATCTAGCAGGTTGTAACAGTAATTGTAGTCAGAATTGATTTAGCCTAGCATATTTTAGTTATCGATGAAAGCAAATGAATGTAAATGATCATATGTACATAAAAGACAGTTGTAGTGTTACTATGTAGTCTACGCTAATGGATGGTAGGCTTTTTTATTTGTCATTTTGGAAGATTGAATTGTAGATGTAGTATTGTATCAGGCTACTATTTTCTATTTACTATTACTTTAAGTAATCAACTAAATTCTTAGTCAGAATGTAACATGTTCTGGGCGTTGTAAGGTGGTAAAAGTGTCTTTCTGAGAAGGCAATGCTAACTCATAGGGTGTTTAATGCATGAAGATAATTGTATTTGCATCAGTCTTGCTCAACACATATGTGTACCAACAAATTGAAAGCTGATGACATTTGACAATGTTTCTGTTTACTTGTTCTGTGTAAAGTAGACTGTGTTTGTCTCAAAATATCTGTCTTGCAAATAGTGCCTTCAATTTGTACAGTGTTATAATAAAATATAACGAGGCCAGGTTCTTCACAGTCATTAGTCTATTGAATATTTACCAGCAATGGGTAAATAATAGCCCAAGTGTTGTGCAGGATAGATAGTAAAACAAGAAACTTCAAGAATCTTCTTTGCTCAGCAGATCAATGTTGAGTACATTCAGTCTTGCTCAAAGGACTCTTACAAAACAAGTGCTGTCCTTTAAAAAAACAGATACACTGCCGTCTCCAGAGCCTTCTGGGGTATTTGGTCGGATCTTTTTAAGACAGCAGGACAGCGGGTGGTATGGTGTGATGAAGACATTACGCCTACGTCAGGAATAATTTTGGCTCAGTCAGTGATTATGATGTGAAATAATTATGCAAACAGTTGTGTCACACTGAAAACCCCTGATGTAATGGATGGAGTGAGTCTGTCTTAGCATTTCTGTTCAATTTTATCAGAGAATAGGATTATACTTTTAGGGGCTGTTTAATGTTGGGAGTTAGTTTCATTTCAATGAATCATTGTGTTCTAGAAGACAAGTGTCTACATGAATGTCACAGATTTTGCCACACTATTGTTGCCTTTAATTAAAGATTTTGTAAACATAGGTTAGCATTATTGCTGTAGCATATTTGTCTTACAAATACTTCTTTTTTTTGGACAGGACTTCTCTTACGACGACTCTAAGATAGAATTCAATGTGGACGCCCCAAACGGAGTGGTGATGGAGGGCTACCTGTTCAAGAGAGCAAGCAATGCCTTTAAAACGTGGAACAGGTAAGACGCACCTAGCGCCTTCATTCTGAACTGGCTGTCAGACAAACAGCTTAGAGTGGCCTGTCTACCTGCCCATGTGAATCTTTCCCCCAAATCACTTCATCTGTTTTTCGCTGGCATGTGGCAACATGAGACAGTGTTAGGGTGTGTGTCCCAGATTAAAGCTGGCACCTTCAAAAGGTGTGCTAGTTTGTTGCTTGCTAGTTTCACCTGTCAGGATTTTCAGAGTCATTAGTTGCTACTCATTGATGCCTTATATCAACAACACAACATTGTGATTTCATTTGGTTTTGATCATTTCGTGAAATTAACATGCTCTATTTAGTAGCTCCTCATGTAAACCTTTCTGAGCAGATTTAAATTACTACATTTCTGATAACACACACTATCTTCACAGATTAGATTTTTTCTAAAGCGTATTGAAGATAGATTGATGTAGGTCTATGTCCTCTCCTTAGACTTTTTGACTAATGACATATCCATGGACAGAGTTACACATTAACTGGCCTCCATCTGGATAACCAGTTCAGTGCTTCTTGGGGGAGAGATTTCCAGACGAGGCTTTCAAGTCCTCAGCAGAGGCAACCAGCATCACATTAGTTCAGCGTCATATATCTTCAGTCAGTGTCCCCCCCTGAAAGGTTATCAATCTAATGGACATGTTTAATTCATCAATCATTCCTCTTCTCTTCTCCTCTCTTCTCTTCTCAGGCGCTGGTTCTCCATACAGAATAATCAGCTGGTCTATCAGAAGAAGCTAAAGGCAAGTCCATTTCTCCAGCAGTATTCTAGCCTCAGACCCGCATTGGGATTTCGAAGGGGTCAAGTGAACCTCTTCCAGGTCAAGCAAATAGGTGCCTTTCAGCAGAAAAGCCCCATGTCAGGAGGACTGCATTATCACTAGGAAGATGTTATGGCTCAGCCAAATGTACCCTTGAGAGCTGTAAGTGGCTCAAATGGCTAGTGCGGTGCAGATCTTTACCTCCCCCTGTGGATGTAATGTTTTTCTATATGGCACTCTTGTGGGATTGGATGAAAGTCCATGCGTAGCAGTAACATGGTGATGAATTTTTTAATACAAAAGGTCACTCTGTTTCAGCTTGTTGTTTTCTGTCATGTTATACCTCTTTGATAGTGGTGAGATAGACTTGGTGGAATGAGTGTATCTGACACACTTATGTAGCTTTAAAAACCAAAATCCGCTTTTTGGCTTCATGATGAAAGCCAAACAGTAACTTATTTATCTCCTAATATAATCATTATGCTTCTCAATCAATCCAATCATTCTCTTAATGAGTGATGGGTAAGGGAAATCTCACTGGATGTTGCCTAATGGTTAGGGAGTTGATCCTGTGATCATAGGGTTGAGGTTCCATTCCCATACCAATAGAAAAAAATGTGTGTGGGTGAGTGAATAACTAGCACTCTCCTGCACACTCACCTATGGCTAAAGTGCCCTAGCGCAAGGCATCTAACCCCTTTGTTGCTCCAGGGGGACTGTCCCTGTTCCTAATTCACTGTAGCTCATTCTGAATAAGAGTGGCAGATAAATGTAATGTATTGTAAAGTAATGTAATGTGTTGCTGACAGGACTCTCTGACTGTGGTGGTGGAGGACCTGAGGCTCTGTTCAGTGAAGCCCTGTGAGGACATTGAGAGGAGGTTCTGCTTTGAAGTCGTCTCCCCCACCAAGTAAGCCCCATGCTGACCAACCCTGGAATGTGATTGATGGTCTCTCTGCCCACTGCCCCAGTGTTTGCGCTGCTTTTGCTCTCCATTGGGGTCAGTAGGTAAGGGACTGTTATGTTGAGCTTCAGTAGAGCATATGTGTCTTGTCTTGCAGGAGCTGCATGTTGCAGGCCGAGTCTGAAAAACTTCGCCAGGCCTGGATCCAAGCCGTGCAGGCCAGCATTGCCTCAGCCTACAGGGAAAGTCCAGACAACTACTATATCGAGGTAAGTTTCAGTTTTCTGACTGAACACTAAAGCATGGTTAGTCACCTAGTCACGGTAGTCATCTGGGTGTGTTAACTCAGAGCAAGTGGTAAACCTCATAAAAGAAGAGCCATGTGGCTTAGTTTTGCTAGGACAATAAAGCCATGAGATTCCTATATAAGGAGGTTTAGTACTCACTCTGAGTTAACTTGTGTATAGTAGGTGTGTGTGTAGTAGTGTCCCTGCTCCGTAAAACGTACTTAAGGCACATGTATCTCCTGTATAATGATAGTCTTTATTCTGTGTTCCTCTACACCTCTGTTAGATTATTATGTCCTTCTTTTGTTAGTCGCTTTGGATAAGTGTAATGTAATGTAACTTATCTGGGTTAGGCACTACACCACCTATTTGTAATGCTGCCCCTGCCTGGTAATTAGTAATTGTACTGTTTTCTGTCTGCAGCATCTGGACAGGACAGCCTCTCCCTCCACCAGCAGTATAGACTCGGCCAGCGAGCCCCGGGAGCGCAGTGTGAGGGGGGAGAGCATCCTGCAGAGGATCCAGTCCCTCCCCGGAAACGAGATGTGCTGTGACTGTGGCCAGGCCGACCCCCGCTGGGCCAGCATCAACTTTGGCATCCTGCTCTGCATCGAGTGTTCCGGCATCCACAGGTACGGACTGGGGGTGCTGTGCAGCTGTCGCGGAAGACAAAACCAAAGAAACAACCAAAGTCATAGCTTTTACAGACACACTGTTTACAAATACAGTACAGTGTAGTGTAGCTAAAGATGATTTGTACCCTCTGACAAAGTGTCTTGTTGGAGAGGAAGGCTATATTTTTATTTCAGATATTTTGTCAGGGTGTACAATTTTTTTATCGACATTTTACATAAACCAGGTTCTGGTAACAGAGTAACAGTCCCAGAACAAGTCAACAGTAACAATGCATTGCTAAGCAACAGAGATTTCTATAAAGTCAGACATTGTCAAATACTAAGTTTTAGCTCATCGTCTTCAAGCAGCCACAATAGTGAATTTTTCACAGTCTATGTTCTGCTCTTCCAGAAACGTCTATATGGAAGTAAAGTTTATGCAACTGCTCATTAGGAGACTGGCTTAGGCAGGTGACATCATGCAGGTGACATCAAACTGCTCATTAGGACACTGGCTTAAGCAGGTGACATAATGTCCCCACGCTCCTTTCCACGTGCACCGCTCATCCTGGTCGTGAGGAGTAGTAAATAAAGCCAGACTCCTCCAGAGATTATCCGGTGGGAGGAGCAGCAGAGCGTATTTAGTGACGGCACTGTGGCCCAGCAGAGCAGAGATGGGCCAGAGTAATGGGATCAGGACTTTAAATGCTTTCAGGAATCCTTAACAAAGCACTTAGGAACCAGTGAGATCGAGAAGATGAACCATCTAGAAATCTTAGCATGGGCAACATAAGCCATAAATCTCCTTGTAGATCATCATGACGTGTTACTCTCTTCAAACTAGCAACCATCAACCAACCAAAGGGGAGAGTCAGTCAGCGGTGTCTGGATTTCTGAAATAATAATAATAATAACAGTGGAATGTTTGGTGTGTGCTAGTGTTTTTCATTTGTCGTGGACACAAAATATCAGCACATATTTTTTTCCCAAGGGAATAGGTAGTTGAAATGAGATGGGGAAATTTTGTGAAGTTGGCAGTTACTTCATTGAAAACGTGAAGTCCTGCTTATGTAATCACCTCCCCTAGCATAGACCATCTATTGAATATGTATGTTTCTTTTTGTCACCATTTAATCTTCTCACGCCAGTCTCAAACAAGGCCTTTTTTACTTCTGCTAGTGGAACGTTGCCATGTAATCTACGTTTTTTGTTGTCTGAACCAGGTTGCTAGGTTACCGCATAGTATTGTGGGAAAAGTGTTGATTTACATAACAATATGGGCATCCTGTCTGTCTCGCAAAAAGTGTGTCCCCCCTTCAGTCTCACCCCTTTTGAGTGACCTCAGTTGCAAGGGTGTAAAAGGAGAGTCTCAAGTGGTGCATGGAGTAAAATTGGGGGTGCTTTCACACCAGGGGGATATACAGGCATTCTTAATTGGATTAGATTAGATTTCCTCTACATGTGGGGAAACCAAATGACCATATTGTGTAACCATACTGTGTCAGTAAATGTATGTATGTATGTATGTATGTATGTATGTATGTATGTATGTATGTATGTATGTATGTTTCTGCATTGATTTGAATATAAAGTTGCTTTGATAAAGTCACATGACTATTGAAATTACTAGTAATACATTGTCAGGTCTTGAAAATTGATGCAATTTTCTCAGTCACCATTCTATAATGAATCTTTAAATGAGGGACACCCAGTTTTTACCAGGCTTATGTGTGTGTTATTTCAGGAGTCTGGGGGTGCACTGCTCAAAGGTTCGTTCTCTAACGCTTGACTCCTGGGAGCCAGAGCTGCTGAAGGTGAGATACAGATCCTATATTCTCTTCTTGATTTCACTAAGCCTATCTAAACACTGGCTAAATACTCTGGAACAATCAGCATGTCCCCTGGGAAACAAGTACATGTAAAAACTAAAAATTATAACACTCTTAGAGAACTTAAATGACTTTAAACACCATTTTTGTTTAAAAAATATCACTTCTGCTGTATTTTTCTTCTTTTTATATTTGAGCAGCATTGTCCTGTCAGATCAGACTTTACTTTTTAACTGTGCACCACATCTGTAGTTTAAGTGTCGTTTTAAAAATTCACTGGTACAGTGCACTTTAATGAGCTTTATCTTAGATCGTCTCTCTGTTTATGATTTGAAAACAGCTCATGTGTGAACTTGGGAACAGCATCATCAATCACATCTATGAAGGCACGTGTGGGGAACAGGGTCTAAGGAAGCCAGGACCCAACAGCTCAAGGTAAACATTTTTTTTGACAAAGGGAAGCATTCCTCTTCCTTACCTCTGTCTTTCAGTTTTGTACTTGTTGAACAGTTTTCATACTATTTTTATTCCCCCTCAACCCAAAGAAATAGCGCTTGCTGCTTAATATCTGAATTGCTAAATGCTTATGTTTTGCTCCCAGGCAGGAGAAAGAGACGTGGATTAAAGCCAAGTACGTCGAGAAGAAGTTCCTGAAGAAAATGGTGGCCAGTGAGGTGCTCATCAACGGCAGCCGCAAGTCTGAGCACCGCTGGAGTGTGAAGAAATGCAGACGGCACCACAGCGCCACCACAGTGCCCAAAACACGCCGGAAATACCGCCAAGACCGTGGGAGTGCCTCCCCTGCCACACTCTCCACAGGTACCTGAGCTGGCCTCAGTGCATACTACAGTATGCTATAACTGTCATCTACACAGTTTCTTTAATACTTTTAGCCTCCATTCAGCTCTTCACCGCAAGCATGCAAATCGATGCATATAAATCGATGCATTTTTTTGTTTGCTCTTTCTCTCTCTCTCTGTTTGTTTGTTTCTTTTTTTTCTTTCTTTCTTTCTTTCTTTCTTTCTTTCTTTCTTTCTTTCTTTCTTTCTTTCTTTCTTTCTTTCTCCATCTCTATCTTTCCCTTACCTCAGCCACTGCAACTCTCGAGAGGAAGTTTCAGCGAGACTCTCTCTTTTGCCCCGATGAGCTGGACTCTCTCTTCTCCTACTTCGACACGGGCTCTGGACCCCGCAGTGAGTTTCTCTTCCCGAGTGCCCGTTTGACCTCACACACAGCAGCCACAGCATCACATCAGAACCAGAGCACATTGATTAGCGGCTTGTTGCACAACTACATGTACATAATACCAAAGGACTGCTGAAGGAGCAGATGTTTTTTTTTTTTTTTGTTTGTTTTTTGAGATCACTGATGTGGTTAGTTAAAGGCCTGAGGGATCTTATCAAGAGATCAAAGCTATCCTGTTGTGTCCTGTTCTTTGTTGGACATGTAATAGTTTAAACTACTGTATATCTACATTGATGGATTTCAGTAGCTTGCTGTGACTAATATTTACTGTACGTAAATAGTTTTTTGCTTAGGGCTGGGTTAATCGAGGGTCATGTTGGGATGACATGTTGTGGCGTAAGAACAAAGGTGATTAATTGGTCCGTGGTTCGGCGTTTGTTGGTCCGGCAGGTTTGAGCAGCGACAGTGGGCTGGGCGGAAGCACGGACGGCAGCACGGACATCCTGGTGTTCGGCTCAGTGGTGGACAGCGTCACGGAAGGTGAGTGAAGTTCACTGGGCCACTGTGTGACATGACCCATGACCCCATTTTGGCCTAACCTTAACCCTAGACACAACAGTTGACAGATAAAACCATAGAATACAATCAAATGATACAATCATACATTGTTCATACAGTCATATGTTGTTGTGACATTCAAGAAATATTAAAAAGACATTTTCTTAACCTATTCAAGTTATCCTTATATTCTTCCTAGAATGTTTTTTGTTACCCTTTTAAAATTAGCTGAATATGTTTGTTTATAATGTGGTGTCGCTTTGGAATGCCATAAACATAAACATAAAGAAGCTCTATGTATTTTAGTTGATTTACCTAATACAAATGCAACATGTAGTTGCATCACAATACCAGCTGGGAAGATTTGCCTGATGCACGTGTGTAATGCTTGTGCCCCTGGGCAGAATGCGAGGCGTCGGAGGACTCGAGTGGGGAGACGGAGCTGGAGGCGGAGGTGTCGGACCCCGAGGACACGCGGGAGCTCCACCCCAGAGCTCTGCTCTACAAGGTCTCACGCGCCCGCAACCTGCCCGTCATGGCCGAAGCACTCGCACATGGCGCCGACGTCAACTCCACCAACGATGACGATGAGGGCAAGACTCCCCTCATCCAGGCTGTGATTGGAGTGAGTAGGCTACCATGATGTGTGTGGCAGAATCAACCAATCAGTATCAAGTAGAATATTAAAAACCATCACAATACAGATTTTCAGGTAATAGAATAACGTGTTCACCAGAGACGATTACATGAATTGCAGCGTATGTAGTTTCTCCCAGTATTTTAATTAAGGCGGCCATTGTAACACATCCCTCCCGCCTTAACTAAGTTGCCCCAATAGAACACTAAAGTTAGACTTCGGCTTAAAATTAGATGATGAAATTCTAGGAATATGTCTGGCAATAGACACTTCATCAGTTGCCTTTCATCTATACCAGCTGGAAACGTTAAAACAAACATGATGCAAAGGACTGCTATAACTAATTTTTGAATGATAAATTTCTCAGCCATAACACACTAACCCTGAAAACCACGACCTTAACTAACAAATTCCCTGTGTGGAACACTGCCGTATGAACTCTTAAACCAACCCAGTCATTAGCTATGGGACTGATGTCAGCTGACTGATGTTTAAAGGACTGCATTGACTGACTGTGTGTGACCTGTCTGACCCAGGGCTCTTTGATAGCCTGCGAGTTCCTGCTGCAGAACGGTGCTGACGTCAATCAGAGAGACGCCAAAGGGAGAGGGCCCCTCCACCACGCCACATATCTGGGCCACACGGGGTGAGTTAAGCACCACAGATCCATTAGATCCATTCACTGCTCACAGGCGCTGGCTTAAAGTTAAGGGATGTGGCTGACTGCAGAATCTGTACCATGAATCGAGTCCAACTTGCACTACAGTGATCATTTCCTAATCTCTCTCCACCTTCCTTCCTGTCTCTCTTCAGTGTCCTATCAACAAAGGCAAAAAGCCCGAAAGTATAGTTCAAGTTAAAAGATTGTTGAAAATTTAAATTGTAACAAATAGTACTCTTTGACTTATGAATCTCTATTCACCACGATCAGATAGATCTGAATCTTGATGTTTCATACGTACCCCCTGTAAATGTGTTGTATGTTTTTATGTGATGTGTTATTGATGTCATTTTTGCCTGCTATGTTTGTGATACAGGCAGGTGTGTCTGTTCCTCAAGCGAGGTGCCACACAAAACGATGGTGATGAGGACGGAAATGACCCACTAAGCATCGCTGTGCAGGCGGCCAATGCGGACATCGTCACTCTGTACGTGTACATGACCCAAAGCACCCCGACCACCAGTGAAAAATACAACAGTCTTATTTTTGTCTCTCAAAATAAATAACATCGTATTGAATTTTGACCTGTTTCTCTTAATAACCCTCAGAAAAAGAACACTATTAAAACAAACCCAGATTGGACTTATATTAAGCTTCACTAGACACTGTTTTTTTAAGAGTTTAATTTAAGAAGTGTAAGACAAATCCCACATCTCACTGAATTCTGAGTTATTGCTCCTAAATTCACCTTAGGAGGAAAAGACACAGATCAGCTAAATACGAGGTCTTATTTGTTTTGAAAAGACAAGGCCAAGGTGATTCTAGGAAGCAATATTCCCTCTAGGAAAGGAAATCTGCTCTATTGATTTAATATTGTCAAAACCTTCCACATTAACTTTTTTTCTTGTGTCCTTCCTTCCTCAAGGTTGCGATTGGCTCGGATGAACGAGGAGATGCGGGAGTCGGAGGGTCCATTTGGGCAACCAGGTCAATATCCCAGTAGCAGTCCCACAGAGCAGCAGTATAAGAAATGCATACAGGAGTTTATCTGTCTGAACATAGCCGAGTGCTAATAGGTAGCAAACTGCCAGCCAAACACATACCCCCCACCCCACCCATTGATGCAGTGGGTTGGACCAAGTTAATAAAAATTTTATAGAGAATATTTTCTTATCCCTTAGGTGAAATGATTTCCTTGCATTGCACCACCAGACTGTAAAACTCTTCCACTCGATTTGTAGCAAACATTTCTACTACTGTGAAATCAGGCCCACATTTTAACAGGTCACACATTTTACTTAAATGACCTGAGCTGTTTTTATGCTCGACTAGGCTCACCTCTCCCAACATCACATTAAATGTGCTGAGCTTTAATTATAGTCATGACACTTTCCATCCGAGGTTAGTAAAATGTAGGAGAGTGCAAGCTAAATGCCTAAATAAAGATTAGTGTTGGTTCTAATGCACAGTGGGTAGCAGGCCCTGTGTCCCAGCAAAATACTAGCCAGATGCAGAGCCAGGTATTCAAAAGTCTTGTGTAATAAAAAGTAGCTTTTTTATTCACCAGAATACACACATAATACGTTGATAATGGTTCTCCAAAGCAACCTATCCCACCACTTCCCTTTTGCGTGGCTAAGAACCCAGCCAGCAGCTAAATGACTTGGCTCTGCTAGTGGCCATGTTAGCTGTGCATGTGTCTCTGATCAGACTGTGCAGTATTAGGGTTACATTCCCCAGCTGTCATGTAGTGGCATGTGGTGAATATGATGATGTACATTTTATATATTGTTGGACATTACCAGGGGCCTTTAGGAAAAACTGTTTGCAATTGAAAGTGCATGAATCTGAGGAGGGTGAAGGTTGGAGATATAACTGTGATGTATTATAGTGTAAATGCATACACTAAATAGGCTCTTGGAATTGGAGCTTATTGCTGAAGGATGAAAAAAAAAGCTATTACGTAGGCTAAAGGAGACCTTATGCACTTTCTTTACTATTGTTTTATTTTATTTCTGTCACTTGGAGAGGTTGTGAAATGGGACTTTATTTTAATTTATAAAAAGAGTTTAGAGCAACAGTGCAATGATTATTTAACTACATATTCTCTCTTTGTGTCTATAATGTTTTACCAATACAAAGCAAACTGTATTATTTTTTTTGTGGTGTCAGGTGTTAGTTTTGTCTAGTGTACTCAACACATCCATATTGCCAGCTGAATGTTATGCATGTAGTTTCTACACTTAAGTAGCAATCAATACACAATCACAGCATTTTTTGGGATTTCAGTATCTTATCCTAAATTTGGTACCGACATTTAGGTTTAATGAATTTTCTCTTGCTATGTATGGTATGCCATTCTTTTTATGTATTTATTTCTTGTACTGCTAATGCTACAACAAAAAAGTATTTCTATCATCGGTTAATGCATATTGTTTAAATAGTGCATGAGTTGCTGTTATGCAGGCTCACTCCTGTATATCTGTTTCTCTCTCTCAAAATGGTGTACTTGTATATTTGCCACATTGACTTGACAAACCTCGTAAAATGTGATACCAAATCTGCAGAGGTGTACAGAGCACCAGACAGAGAGCCCACGTGGTCTTTGGTTAGAGACAAACCTTCAGCACTGATTTATATTTCACCATGACTATGAATCACCTATATACTGTATATCATAAACACTGCACTGTAGCTCATGCATGTGCATGTGCAGGTCTCAGAGGTATTCTCAAAGAGTTTAACATGTATCATATTTAAAGGCGTTCTCCACACAGCACACTATGATTCAATAAACAGCAGATGTTCTAACTCAAGGGTAAATGAAATCAGCTGACCCAGCGCTAACTTGTGATACTGTTGCTCGTGTCATACGTCTCTCTGTTTGTCTCTAACCAAAGACCTCAAGGAGTCGTGGTAGGTCACTTGTACTGTTATGAGTGTGGATTTAAACGATGTCATCCCCAAATCCTTGTTAAATCAAGGGCATTATGTTGATTCTTCTGTTGAATTGCAAGTTCTCTATATATAGCGGTGTCCATGTGCTGTGGGTATCTGTGACGTGTGAAAGGACCAGACTGTTAGGGCATATTGCTGTTTCTCAGCCTCTAGGGAAGGGAGGTCCTCTGATATTGCCTCTGCACTGTTGCTGTAAGAAGTTGAACCTTCTGTGTGAAGCTAATGAACATATGATATAAAAAAGTCAGTATGTTTACTAGACACTGAAATGAAGTGGCATATTGAAGTTACCAAAACCAGAAGCTTGAACAAGCACTGGTACACCAACCAATTGGTGAACCAAAAAAAAAACAAAAAAAAAAAACATAGAACCTGAGGGCAAGGCCTTTTTCAACATCTGCTGTAAATATGCTTCAGCTTCTAACACTCTTACCGCTTGCTTTTAACATACAGGTGTGTCTTCCTGTACTCTGCGCTTTTTTCTTTCTTGCTACAGTCTGTATAATATGTTTGATATTGTCTGATAACGTGTACTTTCCCCAATATCCCTCTGTGAGCCTACTGTTTGTAACAAAAAAGATGTTTTTTTTCCTTTCTTTTTTCTTTTGCTTTTAAACACTGACAAAATACTGACAATAAATAAGCAAAATGTCTGAACCTCTATCTCTCTGTCTTTAATGCAGTAATGAGTTAATGCTTCCGCTCTGCCTCTTTAACTAACCACATTAACCTCTTGTTAGTTGTAGAGTTGTAGGTTAAACAAGAAACATGCCTAGAGAAAAATATTGTCTTGACTTTGATTTTTAGAAACAAATATTATATTATATTATGTTATGTTATGTTATGCTACTCAAATGGCTTTAAGAGAAACAGTTCAGAATTCAGTCTACCGATGATCTGCCCTTTGTCCCAAACTTGTTAATTCAAGTTTTAAGAAACATTATCCAGTGACGCCTGAAATAAAATCTTTTTTTTTTTATCGGGCGTTTAGGAGAAACAGATCAGAAGTCAATAACATTTATTACTAAAGGACAAAGTTAAGACTGTTGTACAGGAGTATTTTTTTTCTTTTGGGTGGTGCTGAAGAAAACCATTGTTCCCAATGCGCTGATTTAAGACGAGGGAATAAGACACAACACCTAAGAAAGCTCAAAGGCTGTTTCTCCTAGCGCAGAACTCTTGAGCTGAACTTCTGTATTTGTTGATACTCTGTCCGTTGCTCTGAAAACGTGTTCAAATAGTGTTGTCCAAACAGGGATCTTGATCACTCATGGGCTGAAGTGGGGGTATTTTTCTCTTTGTCTAGAATCAAGGGAGAGAAATTTCTCATAGAGAGGCCTCAGTTGAATCTGTCGTCCCTGCCATAGTTTTAGCTGTTGCCATGGTCACTGTGAAAGTAAGTCTGAAAGAGAGAGGAGCAAGTGAGGCGTCATGGTGCCCCATAGAGAGAGAGTGTGTGTGTGTGTGTGTGTGTGTGTGTGAGAGAGAGAGAGAGAGAGAGAGAGAGTGTGTGTGTGACAGAGTGTGTATGTGTGTGTGTGCGTGAGAGAGAGAGAGAGAGAGCGAGAGAGTGTGTCTGTCTGTCTTTTGGTGTGTGTGTATTTCTGCTACTTTACTGCCCCCTGTGATAATGAGTGAGGCTGTGCATTTAGTGTTAGACTGTGTTCAGTTTTAAAAGGGAGACATTTATCTTCTGCCAGGCACTGTCCTGTATTTTCTTACTCCAAAAAAGGGGGTGGGGGTGAGACTGCTTACGTCTCTCTCTCTCTCTGTCTATCTCTGTCTCTTTCTCTTCCTTGAGTCACTCTTTTTGTATAAATTTAGATTAGGAGAAAAAATAACAAACTTTTTGATTCAGGAATATTTGATTACGATATGAAATACTCCTGTGATAAAAAGCTAATGTGTAGGAAATTATTTTTGACATTAATATCTCTACTCCTGCACTAAGTAGTAACACTTAAGCTGTGTACTGATTTCTTAATACTTTTCAGGAGACACCACATACCTGGACATCTTCAGAGAATTTTCCCACATGGCCTCTCACAATCCGGAAAAGCTGAAGCGTCGAAGTGTACACTTCCGTCACTCCTTTAGGTAGTGCCAAAACAACATGTTATGGGAAAGAAATCTTTAAAAAAAATCTCTTACTTGTGAAAAATCTATTTAAAAATCTTTATTTGTAATCCAGTCAGTACAAACACTTTGTGTTTTTTTTATTTACGTCACCATTTTTTCCCTCTTCACTCAGAGTATGATGTGTGAGGACTGCACTAGAAGACGCATTGACCTGGACGGTAAATGTCGGAGGGGCACCGGGGAGCAATGCAGCGGAGAGATCAGTTTTACTTGTCCTTTATGATCCATTATCCATTCTTTTTATGAGTGCTGCAAATATAAAAACAGAATGCATGAATGTTCACTGAAACATGTTGAAACATGTTTTCAGTTTGTTATCACAATTCAGTATCACATGACTTATGCAGCATAGGTTATGGTTATATGATGCGAAGTGATCTGTGCTGAATGTTCACGGAAACAAGAATGTTTACCAAATGTTCACCGAAACATGTTTTCAATTGTTATCACAATTCAATACCACGTGACTTTGTGCAGCATACATGGTGCAAAGTGATCTGTGCTGAACACAAAATCTCTGAACATGTTTACACCATTTTCATTATATTGCCCATCATTATTGGCTACAAGTTCTGAGATATTTACAGTTTGCCTGTGTAATGTTTTCACTGTTTGCAAGTATGGCTGGAATTCAGTCTTAGACTTTTTGTTATCAAAATGCTGTTGATACTTACAGTGGATTTTGGATGATGTACAATGTGTTTGGGGGAATGTGCTGGTCACAGTCCCGTATTCAGTGTCATTTTATTGCCTGATATATTTTTTAGATTTGAAGAAGCACTTCCTTAATTAACTGTTCAATATACATAGCTCCATAATACTTAAACTTGCAAATGGTTTTACTGTTTATTATATCACAAGATAGGCTACAGGCTATGAATTTACTTTTACATGTGCAAATGATCTTGAATTTAACAAAGCAACATGTTAAGTAGACTATAGTACATCTTTATCATGCTATACAAAGTTTAAGACCCAAGTTTAAGAAGAGTTATCATTTCATGAATATTGTAATTTTAAGATGTTTCACTCATGGGAAGTGCTGGTTGGTGAGCCCTTGTCTCGCAATCTATCCTGTGATATGCAAAGCTAAACGTTATCATTAGTAGCCTATGTCTTTCCAGAGATTAACATGTCATGACAGTTCTTATGCTTCGATGGCTATGCTGGTATATAGTCCATCTTCTTTTTTTATTGTTTCTGTAAAGTTACATTATTGCATCAGTGATATTGTAAATCTAGAGGCAAATGCTAATATATCTCAAAATTGGTATTTTGAAAATGGAAACAAAAAAAATGTCAATTTGCCCTTTGAGATCAAAATAAAGAATGCTTACCTTTGGAATTGATAGTTTCATATTTAATTTCATGTTTACCAATAAACTCTTTACATGAAATGTGACTTCTGTTACGCCTTGCCGATGATGGTCCATGTGATACTTTGCAGCTCTTTGTTTTATTTGCAGCAGAGAGTCTATTTGCGCAGCCAGGCATTTAGGACCCTATGAAAGAATACAATTTTGGGCAATGATATTAATAATATTAGTGTTATTAATGTCCTCAAAGGGCCTCTTCCCAGTGCAATCATCCTAACCCCCCTACTTTGTTTTTAGCAAGGGCAAAGGTTTGCATATGGACTGACCCTAGGTCAGGTTCACGTTCAATGCCTGGGTGAGACTGCACTCTTCAGCCTCTTGTCCACCTTTCAGCACTCCACACTGTAATTAATATGACACGTTCATACAACCAGTGTAGTGGTTATAAGCCATTTTGGGAAGTTAGACTAAAAGAAAGGATGCAATAATTGCTTGTCTTATGAAATTGCCTGTCAGAATATTCCAATTAAAGTGTCTTATGGAGGATGAACCGATTTGTTGGTGAATACTGAAACATTTCCTAGATTATTGTAGCTTGCCAACAAGTTCTATACTGTAGCCTACTCTCAGAGCGTTCCTTTACATTTTGCACCCCAACTTTAGAAAAACATTCAAATGAGGATTCTACAGGGTCAGCCATGAAGATGGGATCTTGAATTGATGTAGAAATGATAGAGATCAAAATATATTTATCACATAGCTGATACACGAGTTTAACATAATTATCTTTTTTGCCATTTCCTACAGGTGCAGGTGAACTGCATTGTTTTCTTTTTGTATACAATTCAGAAAAAACACAATTTTTGTTTTTGGAGACCATGAGGGATGACCAATTAACCGTAAGAAACAGCAAAATCTTAAATAGCCTAACATGTTGGACTAGACCTATAAACAGCAACAGAGGTTAATGAAGAAAAGCTATATATTTCAGATCCATTTAGATTTTTATCAAAGATGAATATAGCTGTTATTCACCTACTCTTATATTACAAGCATTGTGGTTACTACTGCGCATGGAGACGGCAAAAATCTGGGCATGATGATTGGTCAGTCTGATGCTTCCCTCATTTCCGTATTCCGTAGCCATGTTCGAATGGGGAACAAGAAGCATTTTTACCTCAGCTAATTTTTCATAGTTGTCTTTTCAAATTGGAAGTTTTCTTCAATTGATTATATCAGGAAAGAAGGACTGTTGCCTCCGCTAGCCCTGCTAATATTGGTTAGAGTGCTCCAAAGAGGTATTTTTATATATTTATCTAGCTCTTTGTGTGTTTGCACTAAGTTTGGATATTGGCATTGCTAGCATAGTTGGCAAGCAAGGGTTCCTCTATTGGGCAGCTTCAGTGTTGTGTTAATGTTGGCCCCTGTGTCACGTTAACGAGTTTACTTGTTTCTTAGTTACGTGTGTTTTCATGGCGTTATGCTTATATGGAAGACGCCATGCCTCTCATTGTTATGCTTGTGTAAACATTCATTAATAGTCGTACTTTGCAGTTAACCAAGCGTAGCCAAGTTGGGCCTGGAGGCTGGGAGAAGAATATTGTGTTTTGCTAAGAGCAAAGCAACAGACTGCCTGCAAAGTGTGTTGTCAAGGGATAAATCCGCACACAGTGGCCAGTGTACGTGCGCTGGCGTATCGAGTTCACGCAGGGGTACTTTGTAGGAGTTCAGTGGACGTAATGAATTTGTAGCTAGCTGAAGAAGTTGATAACAAACAGTTGTAACGTTATATTATCTTTTTCTTACCTTCAGGTATGGCTTAAAGATGTGGCTGTATTCATTTCATACGTTTCATTTTCCTGCTTTGTCCAGTTTATCTTCTATATTGCGAGGATGGCATACTGTTGACATAACTGAGTGACAGCAAAAGTCTAAATGAGAGTCCGGCTATGTGTAGCAGTTGCAGCTAATATTTAAACCACGGCCAGTCTCACACGAGAGCAGTATCATCAAGCATCAGACATCTACACCCAGTTGTTAACTAGGACTTTTAATGCTGTAGAGACTTAACTTAATACATTTCTCGGTTTAGATGAGCAACAACACCAACAAGAGGGCACCTACAACAGCAACACAACGACTAAAACAGGACTACCTGCGAATAAAGAAAGACCCTGTACCATACATATGTGCGGAACCTCTTCCTTCAAACATTTTGGAATGGTATGGAATGGATTTCTAGTACCTTTAAAGTTGTGAGTTGCTTATGTGTAGTCCTACTATATCAGTGAAAATGAACGTCACTTATGAGTTCCTATGTTCTTTTAAGGCATTATCTTGTACGAGGACCAGAAAAAACTCCATATGAAGGTATTTTTTCAGTGCTTCTGTCCTGTTTCTTTATAATTAGTAAACCCACAGTGACATGATGATGTTTGGACAGCCCTGGTTAAAATGTCTGGCACTGTTAATAGGAAAGTGTGTAAAGGATGACTGAATTTCCTTCAGGCATAATTTTACAAATGACACATTGTAACACTTTTGTGTAGATGGCTTTGCCTCACCTCACTAGCTTAATGGGTTTTTATGGCACAGGGAATTGTGGGATGTCTCTAACCTCCTTAAGCTTCATATAGATGACCAGTGTCGCCTATGCTAAATGAGTTTTGAATGGAAGTACTGAAGCACCTTTCTTAGCACTTAAAGAATCCAAACAGCCCCTGGCACTATGTATTTTTATGTCATTTCATTAGGGTATGGGCTTGCATAAGCAAACCAGGAGTCAACAGTGGCCTACAAGTAAAGAAAACACAACTAATGCAGTGTTTATATCTAATGCACAATAAGGACAGCCTTTTGGAAATCAGTTCACCCATTGGGTACTTAACCATTCAGCAACTGTAAAATGGTTCTCCATACATCTGTTTAGATGATGTTTTGTCTTTTTTTCTTAAAGGTGGTTATTACCATGGCAAACTAATTTTCCCCAGAGAATTTCCCTTCAAACCACCGAGCATATACATGATCACCCCCAATGGGAGATTTAAATGTAACACAAGGTAAGTCGAACACAACAAAGCCAGTGTTAGATGTCTAGTGAGCAACAATGCATCCTGCAAAACATGCACACTCTTTATAGCAAAAGGCAAGACCACTGCATATTTTTCCAACCCATAGTACAGAGTGAATGTGCTGAGATAGTTATGTTTCTCAAAACTGCTTTGACTGAGTGTACATTGCTTGTCTTTTAGGTTATGTTTGTCCATCACAGACTTCCATCCTGACACGTGGAATCCTGCGTGGTCTGTGTCAACCATTCTTACAGGGCTACTTAGCTTCATGGTAGAAAAAGGTCCAACCCTCGGCAGCATAGAAACTTCAGATTTTACGGTGAGTTTCACATCAACATAATTTACACTGATTTTTTTTTTCATATGACGTTTAGGAGCAGTTTTCTGCCATGAGGCGTATTTTGCATTTAAAAGCATTTTAGACAGAAAACTCAGACTGAATCAAGATTTTATTAGTGTAAGTACAAGGTAGTCTGCTTGGTCAGGGCAGCCTACATCTGTTCAAGGTGCTGTTGCGAAAGCCGTACAGCTGCAAAATTGAAGCTGCATAGAAATGCAAACTTACACTGAAAATTGCTGCCACAAAAAATAACAATATAAGCAGAAAATAAACAAAACTCCCCCTTATCCTAAGCAGACCTAGACAGGTGGAGCTGAGGAAGAGAAAGGAGCCATAGAATGCAGACACACATAGAATGCGAGCCTGCCCTGCAAACTACAGAATTCAAACCAGCACAACGCTAGGGAGCAAAAGCTGATTGGTTTACGTCACAACCATTTAACAACACCACTCGAGAGTTTCCTGTATGAACTTCGTCAATTACACTGATGACTAATGTTTGGCCATAAATGAAAATCTATGTATTGTATTTTTTGTATTTAACATATTGATGTATTTATCTTTAACAGAAACGACAGCTTGCGTCTCAGAGCTTGGCTTTTAATATCAAAGATAGGGTCTTTTGCGAGCTGTTTCCAGATGTTGTTGATGTAAGTATGCAGCAATTTCATATATAATATATGGGAGCTGAACAGCGTGTTTATGAATTTGTGATTACATGTGCATTGTCACAGACAATTGCAGAATGTGTTGTTCCAACTTAAGATGCTATTAACAATGTCTGCCTCACAGAAGAGCTGTTCTTGGTTCAGTGTTATTTCAGTGCAGACAGTAGGTAGGGAGTATTTGTACTCACTGAAAGGATTGGGGAAATTTGTTTGTTTTTCTTTGTCTGCAGCCGAAGCAGGTACTTAAAGCATTTTACTGCTAGTTAAACATGCATAATTGAATATGTGACATGTCAAATGAACTTGAACCGGTCATAAATGTGGCTTGTTTACACAGCTAACTGTTCTCACCTCATCTGTACAGGAGATCAAGCAAAAGCAGAGACTCCAGGACGAGCTGAGATCTCACAGCCAGGCGTTACCTCTCCCTGATGTGGTGCCAGATGGCGACGCCCACCTCGGCCAGAACGGGCACCCGGCCGCCAATGGACACGCCCACCCAGGACCCGCCAATCCCCCCGACCTGCAGCAGGTCAACCGCAACCACGGACTGCTCGGAGGGGCATTGGCAAACCTGTTTGTCATTGTGGGCTTCGCCGCATTTGCCTACACAGTCAAATATGTCCTAAGAAGCATTGCACAAGAATGAACTTGGTGTAGTAGGAAGGAGAACAAAAGCATAGCAGGGGGGGTGAAGATTAGGGTGAGTAGCGAGCTGAATTTGCCTGTCTGAAGCAGCTGGGTTACTTGTGCTCTTTTTGGCTTTTTAAGAGTTTAAATGCAAGCAGACTGTCATGAGCCAGCCAACACTGTTGTGGGGTTGAGGGGATGCATTGAATCAAAGCAGCAGAATTTCTTTGGTCTGCAGGGTCATGTTTGTTATTAAATGAAGTGTTTTTCCCAGTTATTGAAAAAAAAAACTGAGGTGACCAACTTGTGTGTCAATGAAGCATTTGGTTGAAATCAATTTTGTTGATCATGGAGTTGCCACCTGTTTCAAAGTTGTAGGGTACCCACTTTGCAATTAAAACCATTCCCTTTTTTTTAACCCCACAGTTTGTCCTTTGTTGACGGGTGGATGGCCTGCAAGAATCAAAAACATTAATAACAATATTCTTATAGAGCCATTCCTGAACATTTTCTGTAATTTAAATTGATTATTTTGTATTTGTAATTATGTTAAGAAATGTGTTTCAAATTTGACAACCAGGTTTCCATAGAAACATGTTTAAAGTACTACTATGCTTTGCTATGGTAATACTGTATGGGGTGACCAGCGTCAACTAAGTCTAAAACAATTTGCTGTCCAATATTCAGTGGAGTCTGTTTTCTACAAATAAGAAGCCAAATCAAAATAGTCAGCAAGTGTGAACTCATTTTGTAAACCAATCCAACACTAATGTGTTGCTATATGTGCAATCTGTTCTAATGCTGTCCTTGTTTCTAGGATATTTCAACAAACTTGTCTTTTTTCCTGTCTATAACCTATGTGCAATATCCCATGTTGATTTAGAAATAAATATTAATATTCTTGTCATAAACATGCATGTCTTTTTTTTCTTATCTACACAAGTATTACTTAAAAAAAACATCCTGTACGTAATGGCAAGTGGGAGTAATGCACATCAGGCAATTAAATTTCCACTGGTCATTTAGATGTAAGTTATTTTCAAAGTCTTTCTTGTAATTTCTAACTGCTTCAATGGAAAATAAGCTAATTGATGTGATGCTCTAAGTGGATGGCAACCTGGTAGTTTTTCTAAGATGGTCAGTATTCCAGGTATTAATTGCCCTTTAGCTTGACTGGCCTGCTGAGCCGTTTGTTTAACTCCTGAAAAAGGTTCATTATTACAATTTACCTACGTCCCCAGATGTTCAACATCAAGTAGACCAACGCACGATGGTTAAATGTCTTAAACCTTTGTTTAAGTATCATGAATACCATGAAATGTTTACAGTACTGAAGATAGAAAAGCCCTAGGCTGTCTACCTTTTAAAGAAATTATGTTGCGCGTATACACCATTTTTTACAGCAGGGCGAGTGAACTTTCACCCATCTGTAAACTGGCAGTGGGGATGTGGGTTGTTCCTGTTGATGGCTAGTTTACTCTGCAGAATGCAAATTCGGGGTAGTCAAATAATGGCAATATTGTGGATAAAGTAATAGTGTGCATTTCATCGCTTGTTGATTATGCCATCTTGCAGCATCTTAAAGAGAGGATATTGAAAATGAGCTGGTCTTTGTGAAACGATGAGGCCTAATCAGGAACAGAGTGGAAGTGTCAAATCGGACGGGATGAATTGAGCAAATAACAGGTAACAATTGAACTTAGCTCGATATCTTAATGTCGTAAGTGGTTTGAAATGCGTCGTTCTCCATGGAGTGATTGTCGTCCTGATATTCTGTAGCCGATCTAACGTTATTGCATTTCTCCAAAAGCATCTTGAGCAATCAAATGATAAGCTAATTAGGTTAATCGGATAGACTATTTTATACTCATTTAGTCCTGAAGTCCGATTTGGTTTGTTCTTCAAATTATTAGAAGGGTGTGTTTTTGAGCTCTGCAAAGGTGGAGTCCCGTGTATAGATGTGCACTGGTGTTTAAAGAGCGCCATGCTTTGGTGGATGTGTGCAGAAGGAACGTGTAAAAATATGAACAATGGATTTAATATGTGTAGTGGTGCAGTAAAACCGAAACTGGTTAGCGCTTACGTGACTTGTGTAACTGCCTTGACAGTGAAACTGTTCAGGCTTTCTAAAGCTAGCTAACTTAAAAAAAATAATGAAAAAAATAGTTTTGTATTCTAATTTTGTTATGTGGCATTATGCCATTTAATGAACATTTTATTCGACTGATAGAGTTAATCTGCTTATTGGCTCTATAGCAATTTACTCAAATCTAGTTCTCAAATCTATTTTATCCTGCTTCTTGCCCCCAGGTATGTCATCCCAGCTTCAGGCATTTTCCTCGCCATCAGTGTCATCTAGTGGCTACTCCCGCTCCAAGCGGATGAAAGTGGAGACCTGTGGGTGGGATGTAAGCAGCCAGTCCGAAGAGAACAGCTTCTATCTCCAAAGCCCGAGCCAAGGCAACACATTCCCCTCCACATCCACCCCGCCTGCCTCTGGCTTCAATTCCAGCAGCTATAATAGCAGTCAGAATATCTCAGCCTCCAACCTGGTCTTTCCACTCACAGCAGCCGGGAGCAGCACCTCTCAGGAGCAAACGGTGGTCCGAGCAGCGGACAGCACCGGCAGCGTTCCAGGGGGTGCCTCCTCATCTTCATCTTCCTCTTCCTCGTCATCCACAAGCCGCCATACGAAAGATGTGGCTTCCTCCACCACGCAGCCGGGCGAACATGGCTATCAAAAGCCGTACAGTCGCAAGCGCAAGAGTGAGGAGGTGGACAGCAGCGACAGCGTGCAGATCCTGGAGGAGCTGTCGGCTCCCGTGCTCTCCAACCATGTGGCGGGTGGGGCAGGAGCGGCCGGAGGGGGCACCACCACAGCCCAGTCCATCGCCCACTCCACCTCCACCACCAAGAGCAGCAACTCCCATAGCGAGGGGGACTACCAGCTGGTGCAGCACGAAATCCTCTGCTCCGTGTCCAACAGCTACGAGGTGCTCGAATTTCTCGGGCGTGGCACCTTTGGGCAAGTGGCAAAGTGCTGGAAACGTGGCACCAATGAGATTGTGGCTATCAAAATCCTGAAGAACCACCCTTCCTACGCCCGTCAAGGACAGATTGAGGTGAGAATAATTAATCAATCATTTGTTAGTATTGCCTAAATGAGGATAAAATTAGAATAGTTATAATCCTAGGCTTAGTGATTATCTATAATTATCTATAATTAAGGATTTTGCTGACATTTGGATGTGAAGTGTATAATTTGAAAGAGGCCTGCATTGGTCCATGGCATTCCCATGTAGCTTATCTTTCTGGTCGCCAGTCGTGCCTGTTTGTCCTTCTCCTGACAGGTGAGCATCCTGAGCAGGCTGAGCACAGAAAACGCAGATGAGTTCAACTTTGTGCGCTCCTACGAGTGCTTCCAGCACAAGAACCACACCTGCCTGGTGTTCGAGATGCTCGAGCAGAACCTCTACGACTTCCTCAAGCACAGCAAGTTCAGCCCGCTCATGCTCAAGTGCATCCGGCCCGTGCTGCAGCAGGTGGCCACTGCACTCATGAAGCTCAAGAGCCTGGGCCTCATCCACGCCGACCTCAAGCCTGAGAACATCATGCTGGTGGACCCCATCCGCCAGCCCTACCGCGTCAAGGTCATCGACTTCGGCTCGGCCAGTCACGTGTCCAAGGCTGTGTGCTCTACTTATCTGCAGTCTCGATACTACCGGTGAGTACTGCTGGGCACAGAATGTGTGCCAACAAAGTGTAGTCAGTTGCCAACCTCATACAGTTCCCAACCTCATACCATACATGCACAGCCATTTCTACTACTGGTATTACATAAGAATACAAAGGCTTTAAAGCAAGACATGAAGACTAGGGAGAATATGCTGCAATTAAGTTGTGTGTCCTGTGTTATAATCTTAGCAATTATGGTGCCTTTGAAATGCAATTTCACAATTTTAAAGGTCTCTCAGAAAAGATAAGTGCAGTGATGACATGAGCATGAGTACTCTAAAATGTGAATCAGGATGAATTGTTTGCTAACTGGAGTAATACACGTATAACAACCCTGTTGTAAATGGTACTTTTGTGGATGCAGTGCTCCAGAGATTATCCTTGGCTTGCCTTTCTGCGAGGCGATTGATATGTGGTCACTTGGATGTGTGATTGCTGAGCTGTTTCTGGGTTGGCCTCTGTATCCTGGAGCCTCAGAGTATGACCAGGTCAGTACTCTAAATAAATAGGTCCCTTTTCTTATGCAAAGCCCCTTCTGTATTTCACTTGCTGACTGAGTGAATTCATTTTTGCCCATGCTGCTACAGATTCGCTACATCTCCCAGACCCAGGGGCTTCCAGCTGAGTACCTGCTAAGCGCTGGCACCAAGACCAGTCGTTTTTTTAACCGAGGCCCTGACTCTAGCTATCCTCTCTGGAGGCTTAAGGTATGTGCAGCATGTGGCTCTCTAGCTGCAACAACAAGTTACTGTAGTTTGATATCTTTTCAAGGTTTCAAGGTTTCTTTATTGTCAATTCCCTCTATATAATTTACATTACACAGAGGATTTGAAATTGCGTTTCGCTAGACTCCAGGTGTGCAACTTAAATACTTAACAATATACATACAATATACACTGACTATACATGTGCAATTTAAACTAAAAACAATAAACATTTTGTACACAACACTAATCAACAGAACACTCACACACACACACACACACACACACAGAACGCACAAACACAGAGACAAGGTGCAGGTAGGAGATATCTGCCGTTCGTTCCCAGAAATCTCATCCTTAACTCAATGTCAAGTCAAGTTTATTTGTATAGTGCATTTCATACCCAAAGCCAGTTCAATGTGCTTAACAAAAATAAAAGCACAATATAAAAGCATAAAAGATAAAATAAGTGTAAAATATGTATAAGATAAATAAAAGACATAGAGAAAAGCAAAAAGAAATAGGTAAACATAGGTAAACTATGTCTGTAGACACCAGCTGAACATGAGGCTGAGATGGGAATCAAGTCCAAGGAGGCTCGTAAATACATTTTCAACTGCCTGGATGACATGATGCAGGTAAGCAGATTTACATTGAATTACACACATGAAGTCCTGTGATGTTAATCTTGTTCATGATGAGATGAAGGTTGGCTCAAAACTGGTACAGACTGAGCTGCCCGTCCTGCTAAAGAGCTTTCAGAAGTAATTGATGCCATAAGCTGTTTGCTGTGCTGTTCTCTCCTCTCAGGTCAACATGACTAGCCTGGAAGGGACTGACATCTTGGCAGAGAAGGCGGACCGGCGGGAGTTCATTGACCTACTGAAGAAGATGCTGACGCTAGATGCTGACAAGAGGATCACGCCCATGAAGACGCTCAACCACCCCTTTGTGACAATGACCCACTTGCTTCATTTCCCTCACAGCTCACAGTAAGGCCTCACCTCACTCACCTCTTCAGTCCTAGCTGTCCTGTCTGATAACTTTACCCATTTTACTGTATTGGTAGAGCTGAAGATCACCAATAAAGCCCGAATTTTAAATCTGTTCTTCAACCAAAGCACACTGCTGTTAGTCTCAATTGTGTCCAAATTACCACTTTACTCTGAATTGACCTGACTTATTAGTAATACTTATTTCAATATGTTGTCTGTGTTCAGTTTTAACATCCTGACTTCTTGCAGCGTCAAGTCCTGTTTCCAAAACATGGAGATTTGCAAGAGGCGGTGCAGCGCCTTTGACAACGGGAAGAATCTGTTTGCCACCAACAACACGCCCAGCGCTGCCACCAACCTCACAGTTACCTTCAGCAGCCAGCTGAATCAACACAACCAGGTACATAAGGCACATAAGACACCCTGAAAAAGTCCTAAAATATAAAATATGTTTTTTTGATTATCAGGTTATACTTATGCTTATTACTCTACTGTTACATAGGTAATACACAGGTATTACAATAATCAGGTTTCCACTCACCTTGTTAATGTGCATTTTAGTTCGTTTAGTTAGTTTGAAACACTTGAAATGCGCATTAAGCTTCACAGTTTATAACAGCTGCTGATGGACATATTGTTAAGCCGAATTACTATCAATGTGCATAACTTCTACGACTAAGTTAAATTTGAATGTTTTTTTTTTTTTTTAGTTTAATGATTTTTTTTGTCTTTAGATGGGTTCCACAGGTGGACAGTCTCTGTCTCTGAGCAGTAACGTGCCTCTACTGAACTACCAGCCAGGCTTGTACCAGCAGGCCACCATCAACATACCAGGACTGGCCCAGCAGAGTGTCCCTCTTCAGGCACGTCCCACCCAGCTGTGTCCCCAGAACGAGCCCTTCCAGCAGACCCTCATCGTCTGCCCCCCAACCATCCAAGGTAAAACCATAGACTGTATATAAGAACTAGACAAACCCTCTGTGATGACTGTCACTTCTTTTGAGTAAGGCTGTAAACATGCTTTTTTTCAGCCACAAACATGGCTGACTATAGAAACTTACCACTCGCTGTGTTCTTGCAAGAGGCTCATTTCTGCAGCTGTGGTACTGCAACTTAAGAACGTTTTGGCTTTATTGTTTGGCTTAGAATGTTGCTGTTCGGGTAAGACTGGTTGCCAGTCAGCACAAATGATCAGTTTGTTGTTTGTCCCTAGTACTTAAGTTGTAGTTCAGCTAACCATTCTGACATTCCCCATGATTTAACATTGTCACAATATTTAGACTATAGCAGAGATACAACAATGTAAGGGATTATGAATTATTAATAATATATCACCACAAATCTCAATACTAACTTCAAAGTAGGGGCAGGCCAGTTGTTCCCTGGAAGACAATTCAGTAAAATGTTGATGTATTGTCAGCTCTTTATTTCCAACCTTCATTATCAGTGCTGCACTGAAATTCACAAAAGGGTCATATTAACTGTTTCTTGTTTCAATTTTTTAAGGGCTTCAAACGTCCAGTAAGCACCCTGGTTACCCAGTAAGGATGGACAACTCTGTTCCCATTGTGCCCCAGAACCAGTCTTCTCAGCCGCTGCACATCCAGCCGGGCATGCTCACTCCGGTAGGGTTACATTTGTGTCTGTCTCCCCCTGGTGGACACTCTTAACACTGTTACTATTGGTGCATACATGAAGCTCATCTGTGTGTTTAAAATTACAACCTGTCCCTCCCTCCCACTCTAACCCTGTTCAACAGAATGTTTTTTTTCCCCACATTAATTTTGGCTCTTTGAGATGTTTGTTTTGAGTAGTGGGAGGGCAAATTCTGAGAAGCAGTATCTGATAGTTGTTTTAATAATTTTTATTTGCTTTCTGAATCTACCACATCTGGTGGTGACTCACAACATTAAATGTTTATGTTCTCTGCCTGAAGAGCATCTCTGAAAGGAGCTGAAATGATATGTTTACATGTGTGGAGAGTTTTCTCCAGTAAAATCACAATCCTCTGTTCAGGACAACATCTCAAACCTTGAAGAAGCTTGTCATAGCATGGTAAATGTTATGCATAAATGCATATGGATACCGATGTGTGTACACCTCTGTCTGCAACTGGATCTCTCCTGAAACTCACCTCTTACTGTGTGACCAGCTTCTTCCTGTCTCCCTGGTACGGCGCAGGTGTGGTGAAGGGGGACGTGGCTAGGCCTGTCTCTCTCTCGGCTAGCCCAGGCCTCTTTAACCCACATCACCCTCCCTCCATCCCCCTCCTCCTGTTCCCCAATACTCCTCCTCCTCCTCCTCCTCCTCCTCCTCTCTCTTAGGGCTTCTGTAACCCATTGATGGTAGCCACGCTGCAGCCTCCCGTAGCAGGAATGGGGCCCCTTTGTCCGGCCGTCCCTCTTGCACTGACCCACGAGGCTGGCTGGCCTGGCAGCCTGGAGCAGAGGGCAACCATGCTGGTAAAACACGTCCACGTCCACGGCCCCACCCTTCCCCTTCCTGCCCTCTGCTGCCCTCCCTCCTCCCCTCCCTTCCTCCCTTTCCCCCCCTTCCTCCAGTTCCAGGAGTCTGCAGAGCATGGGATGCATGTGCTTCTGTGGGCCTGTGCTTTTTCTGCTTGCAGTGGTCCATCTATGCATTACATGCCGGCCTCAAAACAAATGTCCTACTCAGCTCCTTTGTGAACAGAGGTGTGAGCTCTCGCTGTAGAATAACACTCTGACACCTCCACAAGGCTGAATTATTTATTTATCTGCAGTGGCTCTATCCTTACCCATGAGTCCAGTTTTTGGATGTCTGGGCTTATCATTTCCTCTGCACTGTCCTAAAGGTGCAGAAGAAGAGCTCAGTTCTTGTCCCCAGTTTGTTTTTTTAGCAGAATGCGTAATACTATAGCTTGATGTCCTGTCAGGTGGAGTTGGAGTCCAGACCCCCAGTAATATGAATAGAGTCCTCTTGAATTAGCAAGAAAGTGAAGTGGATTGCACAGATTTGTGATACATTTCCTAAGTTAACCTCTACTTCCTTGTCGCTCAAACACACAACAATTTTTATTCAAGTACTGCTCAAAGTGTTAATCAGTGACCTCCATGTTTGCTCTGGGGGTTTCAGGTTTGTTTTCTAATGATCAATGTTAAAATTAATAAATGAATAAATAACCATAAATAGACTTTTAGCGGGAAAGGGGGTTGGTATATTTATAGATCACACAAACAATGATTACAGAACTAACATTGCAAGGAATCAAAACTCCAACTCTGCTGCAGTGAAGTAATGTGATTTTTTGTGGAAAAACAAAAAAGCCCCTCCCTACCACTCTCATGCAATCTCACCAAATATGTATTTATTTTTCAGCTAACAAATTACATTTTTGGCTTTCAGGATGATGTTGCTATTTTATGTACTATATTAACACCATTCCAGGCAACGGTCAGATTCTTTCATTGTTTTGTTTGGATGCTTGTAGGGCATGGCTGCTTGGCTTCTACATTGCTTGCAGGAATGAAGGTTCATTTCTCAGTCTTGTAGAGTGCAGCTGAAGCTGAAGCTGCAGCGTGGTGCCCCAGTCATTCTGGCATTAAACTTTTGTCTCTTGTCCTGTCCCTTTCCCAGCAGTAACAAAATCCTTTTTGTGGTCACAGGTCCCAAGAAATCCCTGAACAGAGGCCAGGACTCAAGTCACTGTTCACCCTGACAAAACGAGTTTATGCCTCGTTCACACTACACGATTTAAAACCTAATTTGTAAATTGCTAACAAATGGCAAATATTTGACGTATTAGCTGGTCGCAGATGAGTTGCAGACTCTTGAGTCGATATCTGGCGGGTTAAATATCTGAACGATTCAGTGACTCTAAATCCTGTAGTGTGAAAAATATTGAACCACCCCCTCCCCTCCCCACAGCCATAGAGAGTACAACACAGAGAGCAACACGTATAGAAAACCAGGTTCTCTGGAGAAAAAAAAACATACTCTCTATTGACTTGTTTGGCATGAATGAACTTCATTTTTCTACAAACAGTAACTGAATTGTGGATGAAAAGCTGTTGTGTGACTCAATGCAGTACCAACAACATTAAAACAATTTTTTTTTTTAAAAGAACCTTTTAAAACTTGTCTATTAACTAAAAGATTATATAGTATGTGACCCCTTGTCTCTGATAAGTGGTGTTGTATGTAACAACCCCAAAAGTCCCAATTACAAGCCTGCAAGTTGTGTTCTGTGAACAGCACAATGACTTTAGAGAAACATTACTTTTGGACTGCAGTTTTTAAACCTCTTCAAGACTATTTAGTCTAAATCTCCTAATTTGTGCACCCTTGGGTGGTCTTACTAAAACATAGTTTATCTTTGTTTAAATGAAGAAAATGTGAAGACCCCTGCTTTGAGCTCTGGTTTTGACACAGATACTACTGGTGTGTCTCTCTGACTGCATGCTGCCTGTCTTGACTCTCTGTAGTCATTCCTGTGGACCAGCCCAGCCTGCTTTTAATACCTGTACTCACATTTGTCTGAAAAAACACCAGGATCTTTATGAGAAATTTTGACTTTACTGTGGAGGTGGAATTCTGTGAAAATATGCCCTATCTTATCTCAATCATTATTTTGTAATTACAATACCCTTAGATGCAGAAGATTTCAATAGCTGAGTCGATTAGTTCTGACTGACTAATGTGTATTTGTTGCCTTGGTGTGTGTGTGTGTGTGTGTGTGTGTGTGTGTGTGCATGCGTGTGCCTGCATGCATTCTCCCACTTATTTAGCAAACCTGGCCAGGGAACACACAGCAAATCCTCATCCCCTCTGCATGGCAGCAGATGCCAGGCATGGCTGTTCATAACTCCGGTCAGCAAGTGGTTGGCGAGTCTCCTATGGGCCCCATGTTCTCCGATGGAGCACAGCAGAATGCCAGCTGGAGGTGAGTTGGCAGGCTTAGGTAAAAGCAGGCAGTAGCGGTTTTAGGCATGGGCAGACAGGGGAGCTGCCCGGCCGGGGCGCCATTTCGTAGAGGGTTCCATGAGCGCTTGGGGAAAAAAAACAGTAGCCCTGTCTATCATATCACTGTATGGGCAATCGGCACATTGGTGCCCCCTAACTGCAGGCGCCTTTGCTTGCTGAGAAGGTGCCTTGCACAGAAGCGTTGTGTGTCCATCCGGGTGGCGCTCAGAGAGTCTGTCTCGGGGGGGAATAAAACACTGTAGAACCGCTACTGAAAGCGGGTGAATTACCTACGAATGCATCGTACCATCGCCATATCCCTTATTGTTTGTTAGCAATGTAGAGGTACAGTAGTTGTGCCAGGATTTTTTTTCGATCTTCAGTTTAATGTGGTGTTGGTGTTCATTCATGCTGGTAGAAATCGCCATGGCGGGCACTTCGACAACAACCAGCAGGATGGCGCAGGGCGTCACACAACCCAGACCAACTCCCAGAGTCTGACCACGGGCACCGCCCACAGCAGAGGCCAGCAGGGCGGGAAGAGGAGCAAGGCAAGACACGCCGAAAGTCGAGCCAGGTAACTTGCCCCCTCTGCAAATTCTGGGCATCCAAAAAATTGTAACATGCATGGGCTGTATAAGCCAACTACTGTGGAATTAACCTGAAAAAATCTGCTGAAGTTATTGCTTAACTCATTCATTACCATTGACGTCTGCAGACGTCATTTCAAAAAGTAACGGCGCTTACCATTGACGTCTTCCGACGTCAAACACGTTTTTTTACAGTTACGCATCGTGGGGCACCTCATCTATGTTGTGTAGAAATTTCAGGCTTCTACGGCTTTCGGAACTGATCCTATAAGAGTCAGAAGTCTCATGTGGTCACTCATGTGGTCACTCTCTGGTGGCCACCAGATGGTAGAGCTGACCCTCTGGGACTGCTATCAATGTTACGATATTTTGTAATATGCACGCTACCGAATCCGATCACTGTGATGAAACACTGTATGAGTAAGATCAAAGATGCACTGGCTATAGCCTACACTTCATTTGCAACCGTGCTAAACAAATAAACAAAAGATAAAGGAATAAAATATAGATGAAATAAAAACAGTCTTCAGATTAGTCTGGTCTGGAGAGCTCTGACACCTCATGCTCACATTGCGGAAAGGGATCCGATCATAGATGGCAGCACTGCGTTTGTCTGTATTTTGATGTTTTTTCACGTCGAGGAAGATGCTTGTGTATATAAACCCAAGACAATCAGATGTAGCTAGCATACGACAATGGTGAAGCGCACTCGTGGTGGACGGGAGAACATACTCTTGCATATGTTTGTGTTTTACTTATTTTGCCTGTGTATGTAGTATTTACATAGTTATTACCGCTACTTGCTGTAGGAATGGAGACACACACACACACACACACACAAAGAAACACTTGAATGAATGCTAGGTTTTTTTGCATTTTGCTTTTACTAGCTAGCCTACTACTGTTTTTGACTATGAAATATAGCCCCCTGGTGGCTGAATTTTGTCATGTTATATTTACATGGTTACAGTACAGTATTGTTTGTATAGGTGGACAGTTATGACAGACATGAATCATATTTTTGTGACAGGATTTATGTATATAGGCAAATAAACTTTTTATTTTGCCAAGTAAAATGTCGAAGAAATGTATTCGTCATGTACAATTCAAATTATTATTTTTACTGTCTAAAACCATTTTCAGTGTTTTTATTCGTATTTATGTTGTATTACATTTGGATGAAATGTTTTAGATGCCAGTAATGCAAAAATATGGCCATCAAAAAACATTTTCTGCTTAAAATGTTGGTTTTCACAAAAAGCCATTTTTCTCAGTTTTTTGGTCTGAAAGCAGCATTTTGGGGAAACCCACTTCTGTTCTATGCATGATTGCAAAGGAATGGAAAGAGCTATCAACACACCGTTTTTTTTAGATGAAAGATGAGACTTTAAGCTTTATTTTGATGTCTTTGGTGTTGACATAGACAAATAACTCAATTTTCTGTTGGGCTTCAAAAAACACCCAAAATGGTGAAAAATGGCTGGCACCACGGGTGGAACAATTTTGAAAATGGCTGGCAGTCAATGAGTTAATATTACAGGTTTTTATGATGAGAATAGATGTTGTTAAAGAAATGAAGAAGCTGAATTTAAAGAAATTGTTATTTTCCCTCAAGCTTTAACCTTTCCTCTTCCAAACTCTTAAACCAGGTTTAAAAGGGGGGTGCAGCCAGTATTTAAAGTAATGGTTGTACAACCCAGTCTGCTCACAATGCTTCTGTTATCAGCTTACGTGGAGGTATCAGTACCAAAATAAAGCTGTCAAAAGTGTCATATCTAATGGCATACACCTGTCGGTTCCTCTCCTCAGGCCAGTCTCCTCTCTGCAGCCTGCTGCTACGGTGGTGCACAGCTCTGGATACAGTGGGGACCAGTCTCAGCCCATTATCATCTCTGATACTCCCAGCCCTGCTGTCAGCATCATCACCATCCACAGTGACACAGAGGATGAGGATGACAGGAAGGTCCCACCGGCAAGGTAGAGCACACCGATGTAAAATGAATGCATTGTGACTGTTAGTACCACAGCCATGGATTTTAGAGGTGAAGATTTCAGCTTGAGAAAGTAAAAACCTGGCCACAAATTTGATCCAACTATTTTCTGGAGAGCAAATCACAAATCATCAGACAGGTACATCAGCTAACTAGTGAAATCACCTGTGTTAAGTGCACAGGCAGAGAGAGTACATGGCAAGGTTTTTACTTTCTGAAGTCAGGATCTCCACCACTGAATGGTTTCTCCATTGCCCTGTATTTTATCCCTTCCGCAGTAGCGTGGATCAGAGGGCCAACGTCATTAGTTGTGTGACCGTCCACGACTCCCAGGACTCGGACTCTTCCACCAGCAGCCCCCTGAGCCCCAAGTGCCTGCCCAACTTTGTGGAGAGCTCCTCTCACCTCTCCAAGTCCATGGCCATCGTCATGCCCTCAGTGAAGACCCAGCCTGGGGAGAGCACAGGTCAGGGTCAGTAGCGGCTCTCCCACACCCGATTTAAGGCACCATGCCTGAGATCTTTCAGGAGGAGTTGACTAGCAATCAAAGAGTTGCTGCCTTGATTCGAGGTCTTCCTGACTAGATTAAAGTTTCCTTGAGCAAGACACTAAATCCTGTACTGTTCCCGGTATACTGGTTGGCGCCTTCTATAACAGTTTTCCACCACCTGTGTATGACTAAATGCGTAGGTGAATGTGAGGCATGACATTGTGAAGTGCTTTAGATGTGAAAAAGCACTGTATAAATACTGTCCTTTTACTATTGGACGTAGCCCTTTACTGGCTCCAGTATCACTTTACTGGCTCCAGTATCACTTCTGCTTTTACATACCCTAGACTAGGTACATTTGTTAAAAAAAGCTCTATCTGGGGAGCTGATGTATAGTTTTTGATGTATAGATGTGGTAAACTATTCCTACTCTGTTGTGATTCTCCCTAGAATCCACCACTGCCACATCAGGCAAAGGTAAAAAAGGAGCGACACAGTGCAACAGGTCTGGAGGTGGCAGCAGCGAGCGTCACCAGAAAGTAGCACCCAGCCGAACACAGCCCCTCAACCTGAGTCAGGTACCCCAACCTCCACTCCCTCTCAGCTGTCACTCAGTCTGAGTCCTGGCCAGTCTGGCCATGGCCTCTTCAAGTCATATACTACTATATCTGCAAAAGTGTTTAATAAAGACTAAATAAACTTAATTCCTTCAGAACCAGAATGTAAAGCAAACAACAAAATGCACAATTACAACTACGTGAAAAAAATCTGAAATCTGTATTATTATCATTCTACAAAACAAAGACATTTCAAATTACACATCTCACGTGAAAGCACTATAAGATCTAAAAAAGTAAGACATGGTCAGTGTAAAGGACATGGAATGTTTCTGTTTTGGTTCTAGTTCTATAAATTCCAGACAGCCAGTCTAAGTAACACATGCATGACCACTTATGCTGTGTGCTCTGATAGGTCCAGCAGGCAGCGATGTCCTCTCAGGAACATTCTGGAAGTAGCAGTTCCCTCCGCCGGCAGCCCACCTTCCCCCCCACCACCAGCACAGCTGTCTCTTCATCCTCCTCGGCCTACCGGCTCCACGAGGCCTCCCTTTACGGTTCGGCCCCTAACCTCTACGCCTACCCGGCCTCCACTGCACTGGCCTCCGTCTCCCAAGCGGTGGACCAGCTCCACGCCGCAGCCTCCTCCTCTTCCTCTGGCCGCAACACCCGGGTTTCAGCTGCAGCCGCTGGCCCGTTCTCGGCCTCCCTCAGCCTCCTGCAGAAGAACAGCAGCTTGGGCCTCATGGGCCCGGGCTCGGCCCAGTACCAGCAGCAGCAGGTGCAGACCTACGGCCGCTCCAGCACCGCCCACGGCCCCTACCACCTCAGCCAGAGGAAACTTAACCACCAGTACCCCTACCTGTGATGAGGCGGGCAAGGGCGTCAAATTTTCAGCCCCATAAAATGAGTATGATCACCCCCTCTCATTATTAATAATATTAACCATGATCTGACAACCCCCCCCCCCCCCCCTTAATATCCCCTGAAAATGGAACAGGAGCAGTGCAAAGCTGGGGACACGATACAGCTACGTGTGTCGGAGGTCTCCCCCAACAAATGCTCAGCGTCATACTAGCATGCACTGCAAGGACAGTGGGACATTTTGACTGCCCTTTCATCCTACATGTGGTTTTATGAGTATCGTTCCTTTCATTTTCTTCTTGGACTTTCCACCCAGTACTATTGTTAATTCATATGTGCTCTTATTGTCTTTTTTTGTCTTGGACGAAAAAAAAAAAAAAAGAATCAAACAGATGCTTATGATTTTAATTTAGCTTAGGTGTACTGCTAACCTTGGTGTGCTGCTCATGTATTAACTGACAAAACCAATGTGTCCTTCAGATTTTATGTAAGTGCTTGTGTGGTGACGTTTGGTAGGCATCACTCCCTGTGACGTGGAACAGCACAGCAGGCTACAGCGCCCTGAGAGGTGCAACCCAGAGTCACGTAGGCTACATTTATGTTAGGTTACAATTACGTCAACTTTACATTAGGAAATGGTTTTGATTTTTAGAAGAAGACTGACACAAGAAATGACACAAGACAATGGTGGCTCCATGACAGCTCACATACATTTTTTTATACCATGACCATGTCAGATTAATACTGTACACATTTTTTACTGCACTAGGCATAATTGCTGATTTAAAAAAAAAAAAAAAAAGATTCTTTGATTTGTTCGTCATTTTGCAGTTCTCTTTTCAGTCATGTTGACATGCACTTGGTCATTGATTTCACTTTAGAATTTTTAACAATGTCAATGTGATTATCATGTATTTTGTTATAATGTTAATAGATACTGTATGTTACATAATATTTATGATTTTGATTTTAATATTCATCATTTTCTGCACATCAGACATTGAAAAACAATATGGCATGACAGAAAGTTCTAACTTTTAAACATGGCTCAAATGTCAAAAGAACGTAACTGGAAAATTGGACTTTTGAAGGACTGTGTCGTGTGGAGTGGTGCTGTATGTGAACTTGTGTGTTGTAGACCTCTGAGGTGGTAGCTCACACTGAAACTAACCATAGAGGTAATAATCATATATTACTAATTAGGTGTTTCCTTCGGTTCATTCATGCAGTGTGTAAAGACTGTAGTATGGTTCAAAGACCAGCGTGAGTTATGTTAACATTCTATGACGGTTGATCAATGATTATAAGAATAAGTGTCACATTTTCACTTACAGGAGCTGTGTGGAGATTTTGTGAATGAGTTGCTTTTACCATTGTTACCATGTGCTGTGACAGTGATGTGCAACACAGGAGAAACAGCCTGTGACCTGTAGTCTCTATACATACAAATTATGGAACATTAAAATTTGATTTTTGAGCATTGGCTGTATCTAGTAATTTGAAGCATTTTAAGTACATTCCATTTTATACAGGCGTCGGCCACTGAGGATATTTTACGGTGCAGACATATCTGTGGATGTCGAAATGATAATATATCCAAACTAGAAAAAGGTACGTTTTTATTGTCATGTTTCTTCACAGAATAGGAAATTCACAGTAGCAGGACTGATCATAAAAGGAGAGATTTGGTTTAATTCCTAATTGCACAACAGAAACGAAACAGGTTTTATATAACAAGGATATATTCATACACTATGTCTTCACAGACTTGTCAGTTCACACAATGTCATATCTGTGAAAAATACATGTGCATGTCATCCCAGCCACACAGACCTTAAAACGTTGCAAGTGTAAAAACATATTGACATATCATATTCCCATATGTAGGCTAGGCCGTTACAGGGAAGAAGTGATGCAATATAGCTTACTTTATGTCACTGTTGCTAAATGAGATTAAAGCCTTTATTGCCATTCATATAAACACTGAAAGAAGCACTCAAGACAGTTTTTAAAATGATACATGAAAAAATATATGTTTTTATTGTAATAATAACCAATATATAATAATAACATATGTAATAATGAATAGTAATCAGTCATGAGCAAATGGTCAGGGAAGCCCATCTGTCTGGCCAAATCCAAGATTCTGAATGGCTTCAAGTTTCTCCATGGCATCATCAGGAATAACGATGCCATCTGTGCCATCATCCCAAGACCTCGTCTCTTCATCCCCGCTTCTGTCATGGATGCCTTCTGTGTTCTTCTGGAGCTCCGTAGGGCACACTGACTCCATCATCATCTTTGGGGTGTTCTCAGCCCTAGACTTCAGATCTCTGTAGTAGGAGGCCATGTAGCTGTGGTGCTCCATCATCTTCAGGTACTCCTCTCTGGTGTAGCGAAAGCTTGAGGTCTGAGAGTGAGTTGGGGCTCCACCAAAGGCCCCGGTAGAGAGGCTCGCAGGAGCTGCAGAGGTGTAGGGAATGGGGCTGACCCTTGGAGCCATTATTGCTTTCTGGGTCATGCTACCAGGCATCTGGATTGGCTTGAAGGTCATATTGTGCTGCTGGCCACGAAGAACCTCAGCAGGCAGATTGAGATTCCCCACAAACTTAAGGGGTCCAAGCTGCCTCAGCAAAGCAGCTGTGTCATCAGAGGTGGTGACGAGGTTCTTCACTTTCTTGAAAGACTCCACACTCTCAGGCAGGTTGTGCCCACGTAGGGGAAAGCATGAGCCTGCCTCTGGTGAGTAGCAGGGACAGATAGCATCTGTTGCTGTTGTGCTGGCATCTGCACATTTAAAGCTGCAAAAAAGACAAAATCATATTAGTTTTGTTGTTTTTTTAATTTATAACAGCTATTTATACTTCAAAAAAGAAGATGAAGGAAGGGTTAGGAAATATTGTTTTCAGTAAAAATGGGGGCTGCTCTTTCAAATGGGCCTCAATCTTCCTGTTTTTTTTTCAGCCATTTAGCTTTCAAACATTTTAGCCATATTAAAAGGTCATATAGATTTTCTTACTTGTAGATGGGCCAGAATGGTGCATGATCCCACGGTTGCTACCTTCGAGCAGAGTGGGATTGGGCAGACTCTTCTGGGTGGATGAAACACCATGGATGTCTGTTCTCCCAGAGACAGGGGCCTGTCTATGGTTCAGCAGTGTGATTAACTGATCCTGGGTGACATGCAGAGGGTGAGTGAAGTTCCCCACAAAGGTCAGGCTCTCCTCCTTCCTCATTGGAGTCACCACAGGTCTGGTGGGAGCCACCTGGCTACTCCTGACAGTGGTGGGCTGAGGATAGCTCAAGTTTCCCACAAACCTCAGGGTCTGAGGTGCTGAGGTTGGCAGGTTGCTCACACCACTGTACTGGTCCTGAGCCACAGCTTGCCAGTTTTTGGATTCCTTCCAAAACCTCCCTACAAATAGACAGTATATGTATTAAAATCACATTTGTCATACTGTAAAATTATTGTGAACATTCAGAGCAGTAAAGGATTATGTTCTTACTGGCAGAAAACCGCACATATTGGTATGGATGCTCAGATTGGGGTTTCCAATGAGGTGCCATGTTCATTTCCTCAGCAGTGTTGAGCTAGGGCAGGACTCGCTCAGAATGAGCCTGATGTTCAGTCCCAATCCAGGATCCATTCCAGTTGAAAGTTCTTGGACAGAAAGCCATTGAAAATGCTTAGAAATCGCTTTGAAATTGCACAGGTTTATCACAAGTGACTTGCCTTCAGCTTGTTCATATGAGAAGTGGGTAGATTTTGCCAACATTCTAATTTGAACATTCTAGTTTACCAAATGATTATTGAAAACAGCTGATTCCTCACTCATGCACTTACCGTTCTGTGTAAACCATCCAGGTACTTTGAGTCTACTTCATTTCACCGGTTGAACCTATTCTGCCTTCTCAGATCAGCCAGTAGGTAAGTAGGTGAAATAGAATAGACTGTGGAACTATGTTTTAGCTTCTAAAGGTAAATAAAGGTATATAACGATAAATTACATGTTGTTGTGTTGTTCATTACACCCTGTAGTATAAACAATTCACACCCAAATAAACTCCTAATGTAAGCAGCATATTTGTATGTTCAGATGTGTTTGATGAGTATTTGCAACAATGCTGGAGGTCATGTCATATAAAACTTTTATGTCAACAGCGCAAGTGTACAACTGAAGACCTGTACTCCTACACCTAGTGCTATTGTAATGTGTTACATGTAATAATTTTATGTGTATAGGCATAATTTTTATGTTACATTATTAATAATAAATTAAGCCATGGCAGTTTCAATGCCACTCACTCCACCCACCTCATTTACACTGAGGAGGTACCAATTGTAGTGGGGGAAAAAAACGTACCTAAAACAGGTAAAGCATAGGGCAAAGAAGAGGCAGGTAAAGTAGTGCTTCTCTGCTTCTTTGTTCTTTGTGCTGCTATGTGCTCCTTGTGTAAACTTGCTCTGTGGGTTTTTGGCAAGTTTTTTCCCCAGTTTTTTTTGTACTTTGCTGAACTAAATCTGTTTTTAGATGTTGCTGAACTTGCTCTCTGTGTAAAGACTGAACCTGAGGAATACTTGCATTTCTTGTCTTCTGAGGCTTCAATATCAGTTTGAGTCTTATTTTCATCCTTCTGATGAACATTTGGGATTTAGCAGCTTTTTGTTTTAATCCTTTTTAAAAACTGCTTTGCTGTGTGTTTCTGCATCCTTGTTTTGTCAATTAAAAGAAAAATTATGACTGTATTTGACTGCTTTTAGGTCTCCTTTTCTGAAACTTTACTATCAAAACACAAAAATTTCTCAAATTAAAACTGGTTGTAATCTTCTAAAGAAGGTTTTTTTAAACATGTATCACTATAACATGGTCCCAACATGGTATTCTTTCATAGGGGCTTCACTTTACTGAGGGCTGGCAAGAAACTATTTGTCTCTGGGCCTACCTTAAGAGAGTCATAGCTACTCTCGCCGTTTACCCGCGCTTCATTGAAACCTCCATACCCATGGTTAACCCACAGGACTTAGTCTCTGAGCCTAACCCCCACCCCCTAAGCCTCAGCTACTCTGCCCGTGTTTGGCACTCCGTCACTGGACTACTGTCAGGGGGCTATGCCCTCTGACCACCAGGACTTAGTCTCTGGGCCTACCTCCAGCCTTAAGCCCCCTACTACTGTGTCCGTCTTAAGCACACTATCTCTGGGCTTCTGACCAGGGCACGTGCCCCCAGACCTCCATACCCATGGTTAACCCACAGGACTTAGTCTCTGGGCCTACCTTAAGAGAGTCATAGCTACTCCCGCCGTTTACCCGCGCTTCATTGAAACCTCCATACCCATGGTTAACCCACAGGACTTAGTCTCTCAGCCTAACCCCCACCCCCTAAGCCTCAGCTACTCTGCCCGTGTTTGGCACTCTGTCACTGGGCTACTGCCCATGGTTAACCCACAGGACTTAGTCTCTGGGACAACATTCACTGAACCACCACCCTTAAGCCCCCTACTACTATGCCCGCCTTAAGCACTCTGTCTATGGGCTACTGACTGAGCCACGCGCCCCCAGACCTCCATACCCATAGTTAACCCACAGGACTTAGTCTCTGGGAAAACATTCACTGAACCACCACCCTTAAGCCCCCTACTACTATGCCCGCCTTAAGCACTCTGTCTATGGGCTACTGACTGAGCCACGCGCCCCCAGACCTCCATACCCATGATTAACCCACAGGACTTAGTCTCTGGGACAACATTCACTGAACCACCACCCTTAAGCCCCCTACTACTATGCCCGCCTTAAGCACTCTGTCTATGGGCTACTGACTGAGCCATGCGCCCCCAGACCTCCATACCCATGGTTAACCCACAGGACTTAGTCTCTGGCACAACATTCACTGAACCACCACCCTTAAGCCCCCTATTACCGTACCCGTCTTAAGCACTCTATCTCTGGGCTACTGACCAGAGTACGCGCCCCCATAGCTCCATACCCATGGTTAACCCACAGGACTTAGTCTCTGGGACAACATTCACTGAACCACCACCCTTAAGCCCCCTACTACTATGTCCGCCTTAAGCACTCTGTCTATGGGCTACTGACTAGGGCACGCGCCCCCAGACTTCCATACCCATGGTTAACCCACAGGACTTAGTCTCTGGGCCTACCTTAAGAGAGTCATAGCTACTCCCGCCGTTTACCCGCGCTTCATTGAAAGCTCCATACCCATGGTTAACCCACGAGGACTTGGTCTCTGAGCCTAACCCCCACCCCCTAAGCCTCAGCTACTCTGCCCGTGTTTGGCACTCTGTCACTGGGCTATTGTCAGGGGGCTATGCCCTCTGACCACCAGGACTTGGTCTCTGGGCCTACCTCCAGCCTTAAGCCCCCTACTACTATGCCCGTCTTAAGCACTCTGTCTCTGAGCTACTGACTAGGGCACGTGCCCCCAGAGCTCCATACCCATGGTTAACCCACAGGACTCTGGGCCAACATTTACCCACCCACCACCCTTAAGTCCCCTACTAGTGATGGGCAAACGAAGCCTTGTGAAGCTTCTTCCTGATTGTGTCTGAAAACGTTTCGAAGCATTAAAGCATCAGGGACGGATAGCACGGTGCCATCTGGTGGTTAGCAGAAATCACTGCAGCCCTAAACCTGATGTAACTGTACACTGACACTGCTGCACAGGGAAAAGGCGGCGAATGACATGAACATGTTGCTTTGTCAAGAAGATATTGGACGGACAATTCCCTATGCTGACAGAATACTAAAGGAATTGCTTACAACTGTTTTTTTAACCAATTCATTAAATTTGACTTTTGACTTTTTTCTTGAATGTGTGCATAACCTCCACTAAGAAGGCAGCCTTTTATGTACATAATGTAGTTGTGTAACCAAAAAGGTGCAAGATTCTGTTGGACAATACTAAGCTGAGTAGATTTCACGCACACTTGCCACATAGGGATTTGTGGCAAATGCTTATCATTCAGTTCACAAGTGAATGAGGACAAGTGATTAATGGGAAAGTGTTTGTGCTACAGTTCAAATATACGAAATGGGGGGGTTGGGGTGCAGGTGGGAGGGAGTGTTGTTTTGGGGCCTAATATGGGATATATATATAATAGGGTATATAGAATATATAATATAGGATCCAGATAATATATAGGATATTGATACCAGGCTATAACTAACTAAATATAGGCTAATACAATAAAATATACTATACTATAAGAAACAACTTAAACTATACTAACCTGCTACTTGCCTAATTAACAATATCAGCTACGTACACTAACAATACGTCCTATCACTACAACTTAATACAGATTGATACACTTGTAGCCGGAACGCACTGCTGCCCCGGCTACCCCTGCGTTGTGTTCCGGTGCACAGGAGGAAGGAGAATTGACGCTGACACTGTTCCTTTTTCGGACGCTTTATTTTCCTTCAAAAATGACACAAATGAGCACAAGTGTTGGGAGACAGCACCTCACACTCAATGTCCAGCAGGCCTCTCCCAGCCGAGTAGAACACAAACGAAGAATAGTTACAATATCAAACTTTTTAATAAAATAAACTTATATTAAAATAATGTTCTGTACATCATTAAATCATTAGTAGAATATCCCACACCAATAACGTACACACTGCTATATTAAGTACACATAGCCTATAAAAAACACATGGTCTTTCATAAAAAACACAATTTCAACAAATCAACACAGTTAAAACAACTCGTGGTATTGGGAGTACATACCTTCAAAAATGACACAAATGAGCACAAGTGTTGGGAGACAGCACCTCACACTCAATGTCCAGCAGGCCTAACATGAGAAACACATACACGAAAATACACAGGCTCTAAATACGAGGACAAAAGGCTAGTGCTACTCAAAACAACGCGATTAGCTTGTTAGCTATCTTGTGCTCTCAAAATTCGAAACAAGAGGAAACAAATCACAAATAACAACAGTTTTCACAAACACTAATTTTCATGTTAAATACGGAAAATGCAACTCAAGTGACATTATATTGCTTCGATTACGTTTTATATAACAGAGCTGCTGAAACACGTACCTCTCCCAGCCGAGTAGAACACAAACTGAAGAGAGAAACAATGCCGCAATGCAAAACGCATCATTCACATGCCACTAGAGGGTACTCTAACACAAAATACAACCAATACCAACGAATTTTAAACTAAATACAAGAGAAAGATTTTGGTGAAACAAACGCCACCAGAAAAGAAAAGATCACACGTCTTATAATAAAAAAATGTCAAGTTTTTTTCTTCACTGCTACATTCACCCCTCTTTGGTTTCACCAAAATCTTGAATAATAAGAAGGTGAACCAGTAAAATAACCCAACGCTTAAAAGTACCACCTTCATATTCACTCTGCCCAGGGTAACCACGAGACCGTATTCCCCATTCACAGCATATTTAGCTACTTAACATAAGTTCGAAGTAAACAATAGTTGATCAGGCTATTATTCTTCTAGTTAGTAAGGTGCCTCTTTACACTTTGCCCAAACCTTGGCGCGTGACTCATCGGTATACATAAAACCGCACTGCAATATTCCTGTAGCTACTCTACTTCTTACTGTTTAAAATAATGAAAGTAATGACAGTGACCTTTTAGACCCCATAAAATCTTTGGTAAAGGGTTTCTGAGCCATAGTCTCAATCAGACTGCCCTAACAACTCTGCCTGTGCGGGTACGTCTCTCAGGCCCTAAGTGTAGTGTGGTGTATGTCCGGCTATCAGTTGCTGGGGTGGGTGGAATGATGCCGGGGAACCCTGTGCTATCCAAGCCAGCAGCGTCAACAAGGTAAGTTTCAGTGTCAGGTGGGTGTGAATTGGGGAACACGCAGGGACTGGGCACGTCTCTTGAAGACAGTGGAGTCATCGGCTGATTGGAGGTACCAGGCAAGGAGTGTGGCAACTCTCTGAGTCAGCAGCATCTTCTCCAGACAGAATCTCGGCATCGGTCATCTCATTTATCCATGAACAGGTACGGTCCTCAGAGGCGTCCACTGCCAGGCCGCTCACGGCATCAATGGACAAGGAATCGCACTCACTGACCGCATCCAACACACCTGAGTCCAAGTCTTCACTGGTCGGTTGGGCGATAGGCAAGAAGCTGACATCCAGCATCAAATTACGGTGGACAACTTTTGTTCTCCCGGTTGCATCCCTGAGTTTGTACACGTGAGTCCGAGGGCTACAATCTGTGACAGTATAGATGGTGGGTTCCCATTTATCTGCTAATTTCCGTTTCCCTCGTTCTGCTTTATTTGCCAGCAGGACTCTGTCACCAACATTCAGGTGAGTGCCACGGGCTCTTTTGTTATACCCGTCGGCTTGACGCTGTTGCTGTTTCTTTGTATGCTGTTGTGCAATGGTAGCAGCTACATTGAGGCTCGCCATCAGTTTACCCGCATAGGTGTTGTAGTCAGAGACAACTGGGTCCTTTAGAACCTGTCTGAAGACCATGTCCACGGGGAGTCGTGGAACTCGACCGTACATCAAATAAAACGGGGCATATCCAGTCGTTTCATAAACGGTGGCATTGTAAGCAAAGGTCAGAGTCTGCTGAGTGTATCTGCTGAGCCCAGTGTTGTTTAGATGCCAGGAGGAGAGCGCGCAAAATACTGCCGAGTGTCCTATTAAACCTTTCGGTTTGCCCGTTTCCCATAGGATGATATGCAGTCGTGTGTGACTTTGCGACCCCTGCAAGGCTAAGGAGCTCAGAGATGAGTTTACTTTCAAAATTGGCTCCCTGATCGGAATGTATTCGCTCTGGGAAACCATATATACAGAACACATTATCCCATAGTTTCTTTGCAACTTGCTTTGCAGTTTGATTGACACAGGGGAATGCATGAGCCAACTTCGTGAAGGGGTCAGTTATGACCAAAACATCCACCGATCTTTGCTTACTGTCCTCAGCACTCCAAAAGTCAATGCACACCAACTCCAAGGGTGCAGACGTGCGGATGCTCTCTAATGGCGCTCGGGCAGCTGGTTCAGGCATCTTTGCAAGGATACATCTTTGGCAGCACCTTACATAGTCCCTGATGTCTCTTTCCATCCGTGGCCAGAAAAAACGCTGTCTAGCAAGGTGCATAGTTCTGGCTTGACCCTGGTGCCCAGCGAGATCATGGACACCAGAGAGGGCCTTTGCTCTCAGGCAAAAAGGCAAGACGAACTGGAACCTCTTCTGGCGGGTTGAGGGATCTTTAGTGACCCGATAGAGGACCCCATCTTGGACTTTCAATTGATACCATTGCTTACAAAGCACCTGGGCAGCTGGAGCTAGTTTGTTTCTCTCCCGTCTAGGTGGTGGCCGACCACCCAGGACAAATGGTAGGACACTCCGAATGACCGAGTCTTCCTCCTGGCTGCGCCGCAGTTCATCAGTGGACAGGACCGCAGATGTGTCTTGCTCTGAGATCATGGTCTGAGGTAGGGCCTTAAAGTACTGCATTGCTCGCAGCTCTGCACCACTTTCCCAATCAGTATGGGAGTCACAAGCAGACTTCACTTCGGAGGAGTCAAGACAGCCGGATGGTGCGTTCTGAAAAGCGCCTGTAGTCACACAGCCTGCCTGAAGACACTGGACCTTGCAGCGGAAAACGTCCTGTACTCTGTCCTCTTTCGTTCCATTAGCCTCTGCCAATAGATTCTCATATGGCTCACTGATCAGCCTCTGACTCACTGACTTTGCAAAAGGATCTCGACTTAGGGCATCTGCCACAACGTTCTTGGGCCCAGGAATGTGCTTAAGACTGAATGTGTATGGGGACAGCTTCGCGACCCACCGTTGCTCGCAAGCGTCAAGTTTTGGTTTTGTCATAATATAAGTTAAAGGATTATTATCAGTCCACACTGTAAAAGAATGACCTTTCAGCCAATGACTGAATTTTTCACAAACACTCCATTTAAGTGCTAAGAATTCTAGGCGGTGAGCAGGATATCTCTTCTGTGAGCCAGACAGGGTCTTGCTTGCAAAAGCGATTGGACGTGCTTTACTTTCTCCTTCTGGCACCTGAGATAAAACTGCTCCAAGACCATCGAGAGAAGCATCGATGGACAAGATTAGTGGCTTAGAGAAGTCTGGGTGAGTGAGGACTGCACAGTTCAGGAGCTTCTCTTTAAGACTGAGGAAGGCAGCTTCACAATCCTCTGTCCAGTCCGCAGGCTTGAGCTTCCTGAAGACACCAGGATTTTGACCGTGTTCTGCTCTGCATATTAAGTTTACATTTTCACGTTAGAAAAGGACAAAATATGTTCATGTTTAGAAGAATTTCATATGGTTTGTAAAAGGTAAAGTGGTGTTTAATCTAAGTTTTGTACTACTTACTCTTACTTTGATACATCGTGACATAGGAAGTGGACATAGGCAGGGGAAGTTTTCTTGTGTTGTCATTTCAGTGATGCGGCAAACGAAGCATGGTTACTAATGTGTTGTGTGCGCAATGTTTTTATGAACCCGCCAGAAAGCAATGACTGTACGTATACCTGGTTTAATTCGTCTGAAAGGCCTATTTCTTTTATGTATGTTCAGTAATGCTTGAGTAAGGTAAATTCGTTTGATAGTCAAATATTAACTTCTCTCCAACCTCCATGTTACGTTAAGCTAACATAAGTCAGAGGACATGCACAGTCTCAGAAGCAGCGTCACACCACAGGAGAAACGAAGGCGGACGGAGGCTTATGTCGAACAACAAGCCGCTCAGGTCGGTTCCAGCCCCCAGGCTCCCACTCAAAGCGTACCACAACCCCGTCAAATGGAAGAGTCACCACCAATGACACAGCAAGGCTCTATTTCAATCCCCATAGATCCCAATGATGCTCAAACAGTGTCTTCAGCCACACAAAGGAGCGCATACCTACCCGCAGACCAGCCTCCACAACTCCCCAGCTCCTACCCTCGCTCTCCATATGAAGATCGCCAGCAGCAAAGCTACTCCTCACACCATCGTCCAAGCCACCCCCTCCATCCACCTAGAAATGACACCTACAACCCTCACGTCACTCAGGGTGCTGACATGATGGACTTTGCCAGGTATCTAGCCCGCAGGGGGCTAGTTACTACTGGGCTCACTAAATTTGATGACAGGCCTGAGAGCTTTAGAGCATGGCAGTCGTCATTCTTTAATGCTATCCATGGCCTGGGGTTAACAGCTAGTGAAGAGCTAGACCTACTTATCAAATGGCTAGGGAAGGAGTCCTCTGAGCATGTTAAGAGAATGCGAGCCGTGTATATCACAGACACACAGACTGCTCTGAAATTGTCTTGGTCAAGACTTCAAGAATGTTATGCCACACCAGAAGTAATAGAGAGCTCACTGTTCAAGCGTTTAGACAGCTTTCCTCGTCTAACCTCAAAGGAGAATGTTAAGCTGAGGGAGTTAGGTGACCTGCTCATGGAGGTACTGTCAGCCAAAGCAGATGGATATTTGCCCGGCCTCAACTACCTTGACACGCCGCGAGGTGTCAACCCCATCGTTGAGAAGCTGCCAATGAATCTTCAAGAAAGATGGCTGTCATCAGGCTCAAGATACAAGGAACAACACAGGGTTTGTTTTCCCCCATTTTCCTTCTTTGTAGACTTTGTTCGCAGTCAAGCGAAGGCCAGAAACGACCCTAGCTTTATCCTGAACTGTAGCCAGAGTCAACAGCGCAGTGAGAGGGCCGCAGCAAAATCTGAGGGTTTGAGAACTGCCATATCTGTCCACAAAACTGACGTGGTTGCTACGGCAGAGTCCAGTCTGCCTCAGGGAGTGGGACAAGGCAATGATTCAGCTAAATTCTGTCCACTTCATAACAAGCCTCACCCCCTAGAAAAATGTCGAGGCTTTAAAATGAAGCCACTCACAGAACGCAAAAAGTTGCTGAAAGAACACAAGAGATGCTATAAGTGCTGCTCACCTTCCCACCTGGCTAAAGAATGCCTTGTTAAGCTCAAGTGCAGTGATTGTGAGAGTGATGAACATTGTACAGCTTTGCATCCTGACACCCCCCTCTCTCAAACTGCACCCTCTGTCACACAGTCACACACGGTACAGCAGAATGGTGCTCCTCCAGAGGTCGAATCAAAGTGCACCAAAATCTGTGGAGACGGTCTCCCTGTGCGTTCCTGCGCTAAGATATGCTTGGTCCAAGTTTACCCACAAGGCAAAAGAGAACAAGCCGTCAAAATGTATGCCATCCTGGATGACCAGAGCAACCGCTCGCTGGCCTGGTCAGAGTTTTTTGAGCTCTTCGGCATCCAGGGCAGCCCTTTACCCTACCTCATGAAGACCTGTGCAGGCACCTCAGAAATGCTTGGCAGGAAGGCAGTAGGGTTCCAGATAGAAGCCATGAATGGCAATGTGTGCTTGGATTTACCCCCACTCATTGAATGCAATGAAATGACAAGCAATAGGGCAGAAATCCCGTCACCAGAGGTCGCTCTTTCACATGCCCATTTAAAACCTGTCGCCTCCCAAATCCCAGAGCTCGATCCTGAAGCACAGATCCTAATATTGCTGGGTAGGGACATCATCCGTGTGCATAAGGTGAGGGAGCAGATTAATGGGCCCAACAGTGCACCCTTTGCACAGCGCTTAGACCTCGGGTGGGTCATAGTTGGGGAAGTTTGCATCGACAGCACACACAAGCCTACTGTGGCTGTCTACAAAACGAATATCTTACAGAATGGGCGTCCATCTTTCCTGACACCATGCCAAAGTCACATCCATGTGAAAGAGAGGGCAAGTTATGGCGGGGAGCAGAGCCATGGTCTCCCTCGCCATCCAGCAGTCAGTGTTCATGCAAAAAATGAGCTCGGCCTCAACGTGTTTAGTAGAACAGAAAATGACAACAAACCTGTCCAAACATGAGACATTTCTGAAAACAATGCATGAACAGTTTGTTCAGGACAAGCAAAACAGCTGGACTGCTCCGCTGCCAGTTCGGTCACCCAGGCCACACCTCCCAAATAACTGTGCTCAGGCACTCTCTCGCCTCCACTCCTTGCAACGCACACTAAACAAGAACCCTGAAATGAAGGAACAGTTCCTCGCCTTCATGGAGGGACTCTTCAAAAATGGGCACGCAGAGGAAGCACCCCCTCTCAGTGAGAACACAGAGTGTTGGTACTTACCCTTCTTCGGCGTGTTTCACCCCCAAAAGCCAGGCCAGATTAGCACACCAGAGGGTGACATCTCGTTGAACAGCGTCTTACTCTCAGGCCCCGATTTAAACAACTCCCTTCTCGGAGTCCTGCTCAGGTTCCGAAAGGAGCTCATTGCAGTTACCGCTGACATCCAGCAAATGTTTTACGCCTTCTTAGTGAGGGAAGATCACAGGGATTACTTACGATTCCTCTGGCTGAGTACCGGATGCGTGTGCATGTATTCGGGAAAAGCCCCTCCCCAGCAGTGGCCACGTATGGCCTTCGGAGGGCCGCTCAACAGAGTGAAGAGAGGTATGGATCGGACTCGCGTTGCTTCATTGAAAGACACTTTTATGTAGATGATGGGCTCATCTCCCTCCCGACCGAAGCCGAGGCCATCGACCTGCTCAAGCGCACACGAGCATCGCTTGCTGAGTCTAATCTCAAGCTGCACAAGATTGCCTCAAACAGTGTTGAGGTGATGAAAGCATTCCCATCCGAAGATCTGGCTGCAGGCTTAAGAGACTTAGGCTTTGACAAGGAAGCCCTGCCTGTGCAGAGAAGTCTTGGCTTGTGCTGGGACATCGACTCTGATACGTTCACCTTCAGAGTGGCTGTGAGTGACAAGCCATTCACGCGTCGTGGAGTGCTGTCCACAGTCAACAGCCTCTTCGACCCACTGGGCCAGTGACCATTCAAGGACGAGCACTGTGGAGAGAACTTTCATCAGAGGTGTGTGACTGGGATTCTGACCTCCCTGCAGACAAGCAGAATAAATGGGAAACCTGGAAAAAGTCACTACAAGACCTGAGCTGTCTTCACATTTCCCGCTCATACATACAGCAGTCCCTGTCCAGTGCCACATACACAGAGCTGTGTCTCTTCTCAGACGCTTCTAACTGGGCCATAGGAGCAGTAGCTTACCTGAGGGTCATCACACCAGATGGGCAGTGCAGAGTGGGCTTTGTGCTCGGGAAAGCGAAGTTAGCCCCTCAACCAGAGCCAACCATTCCCCGCCTTGAACTGTGTGGAGCTGTGCTGGCCACAGAAATGGCTGAAGTGATTCTGGAGGAGCTAGATCACAAGCCAGATGCGGTGAAGTTTTTCTGTGACAGCAAAGTGGTGCTCGGGTATATACAGTGAGAGTAATAAGTATTTGATCCCTTGCTGATTTTGTTGGTTAGCCCACTAATAAAGATATGAGCATTCTATACTTTTAATGGTAGATGTATTCTAATATGGAGAGACAGAATATCAAAACGAAAAATCCAGAAAATAACTTTCAAGAATATATTTTAATTCATTTGTTTGTCGTTGAGGGAAATACGTATTTGATCCCTCTGGCCAAAAGCAGTTAATACTTGGTGGCAAAGCCTTTGTTTGCAACCACAGCAATCAGACGTTTGTGGTAGTTAACCACAAGGTTAGCACACATATCAGGGGGAATTTTGGCCCACTTTTCCTTGCAGATCCTCTCCAAATCATTCAGGTTGGTGGGCTGCCGCTTGCCAACTCGGACCTTCAGCTCCCTCCATAGATTTTCAATAGGATTGAGGTCCGGAGACCGGCTGGGCCACTCCATGACCTTAATATGCTTCTTCTTCAGCCACTCCTTTGTTGCCTTTGCTGTATGCTTTGGATCGTTGTCATGTTGGAAGACCCAACCACGGCCCATTTTCAGCTTCCTGACAGAGGGGAGGAGGTTGTCCCCCAAGACAGCACGGTACATGGCTCCATCCATCTTCCCACTGATGCGGTGTAGTAGCCCTGTGCCCTTGGCAGAGAAACACCCCCAAAACATAATGCCTCCACCTCCATGTTTGATGGTGTGCACAGTGTTCTTTGGGTCATAGGCTGCATTTTTCTTCCTCCACACACGACGTGTAGAGTTTAGGCCAAATAGTTCAATTTTGGTCTCATCTGACCACAGAACCTTCTCCCAATCACTTTCAGTATCTTTGAGGTGATCATTGGCATATTTTAAACAGGCCTCCACATGTGCCTTCTTAAGCAGGGGTACCTTTCGGGCACTGCAGGATTTTAATCCATTCCGTCTCAAAGTGTTGCCAACTCTTTTCCTGGTGACTGTGGTCCCAGCTGCCTTGAGGTCATTCACCAACTCCTGCTGTGTGGTTGCAGGATTATTGTTGACAGTTCTAATGATCATTGCCACCCCACGAGGTGAAATCTTCTGTGGAGCACCAGATCGAGGCCTGTTGATGGTCATGTTGTACTTTTTATATTTTCTGACAGTTGCGCCAATGGTTGTTACTTTAACACCCAGCATCTTGCTAATGTTTTTGTACCCCATTCCATTTTTGTGCAGATCAACAATCCTGTTTCTGAGGTCCTGAGAGAGTTCTTTGGTCTTACCCATGTTGTAGAACTTGGAATCTGTCAGATTGCCTGATTCTCTGAACAGGTGGGTCGGAGGACGTCTGAGACATGCGCCTGAGAACCCTGAGGTGAGAAATCCAGTCATTCTTCCAAAACAGAATCATGTCACAAAGTTGTTGGTGACACATTACCACACCGAAGTGCAGCACCAAGGGCGACACCTCACAGAGGGGGCAGTGAGGGGCGCTGGCCTGTGGGTCGTCGCCGGCAAGAAGCTGATCAGCTCGGTCATTCACCACTCCGTCACCTGTCGAAAGCTGAGAGGTAAGCCTGAGACTCAAAAGATGGCCGACCTTCCCCCAGAACGTCTGGACACATCCCCGCCATTCACACATGTGGGCTTAGATGTTTTTGGGCCCTGGAACGTGGTCACCAGACGCACCAGAGGCGGCGTGGCTCAAAGTAAGCGCTGGGCTATACTCTTCACTTGCATGAGTACAAGGGGTGTGCACATCGAGCTGATCGAATCCATGGACTCAGACAGCTGCAGCTTCCATCAGGTCAGTCTTTGACATCTTGACAATGACATCGACTTTCTCAGGGTCGACAGCAACACCACCACCATCAATGATGTGCCCAAGGAACTTTACAGAACCCCGCAGCAGATGGCACTTTTTGGGACTCAACTTCAAATTGTTCTCTCTAAGTCGCTGGAAGACAACCTCCAGTCTTTTGAGGGCCTCTTGTTCGGACGGGGCAAAGACCAGTAGGTCATCCAGGTAACACAGCAGACTACTGAAGTTTAAATCACTGAAGATACTCAACATCATCCTCATGAACGAGGCTGGGCTATTGCAAAGCCCCTGTGGCATTCTGTTATATTCGTTTATATTCAACCAGGTAATTCTCTCTTAGGCAGCTGCCTTGAGACAGTGAGATATCTTCAACTGCCACACACGGAGAGACATCTGCCAACTTGGAGTGCTTTCTTAAGGTGAGTGGTTTGTCTGTGATGTTAGTTACTTTCATTGGGGTCCAGCCATCCCCCCACAGAGGCGGGATCACTCTGCCGACCATAATACCACGAGGCACACACCTGGAAGTGGACGATTCCACTATGACTGTGCTCCCGGGTGACATCGGCACATTACTGGGACATCATCTCTAAAAACTGCTCACATTCCGAAGCCCCCTGTGTGTTTCGTGAGATGAGCTTCCAGTAGTTGTTGTCATTTTTAAGCTGGCGCAGCACATACTTCAACATGTTGGTCCCCACGATGATCTCATCTCTCTGGCCTGGTACCACCAAGACCGGGACCGTGCACTTCACACCATACAGACTCAATTCCATGTCATACATGCCTTTGGGGCTCACCTGTACTCCCCCACAGCCCACAAGGATAATGCGCTCTGTTGGTTCTTGCTGCTGAGTTAGGACGTTCTCTGATATGAGTCTCTGCTCTGCTATTTCACTGATTGTGCATGCCATTGACCCCGTGTCCAGCAATCCTTGTAGCTGGAGAGAACCACTGATCGTTACTGGGGCATAGAACAATTCACCAAACGGCTCAACAGCCTGAATGTTCTGTACAATTACTTTACAAACGTTCACATACATCTCTTTTAATTCTTCGTTTCCTTCGAGGGTTGATGTTTCAATGCCCACAACCCCCCTCACCAAATGCGGGCCACCTAGTTTAAATGTGCGCCATTTTGCTGGTCTTGGGACTGTGTCTGGGCCTGTCGTGGTGTGCCATCGAATGTAAGCCGACGCTGCTGGCAGTCTTTCTTCCAGTGACCTGGCTTGTAACAGCCCATGCACAGATACTCCTGCCTACAGTGTGCAGTTGTTGAATGCTCAATCGACTGACACACTCTGCACTTCCTCTGGAAAGTGTTTACTAGTCCCTTGTAGGATGATTGAACTGCTGCTGTCTGAGCCTTCTGCTCCAGCACACGATCCAACAGGCTAATCAAAGACTGAATGTAAACACTCCCTGTCTGAGAGGCAGATGGGGGCGCGGATGTAGTGTGGAGGGAGGAGGGCTCACAAGTGTTCTGAACAGTGATGGTATCTGTTAAGGATGTTTGGGCATGAGCACCAATGTGCTTTGGTCGAACTGGCCTGATCTGGGACTTGGTTCGAGCCTCCCTCTGGTGTTCAACGAGGTGCTCCTGAATCTCATTTGCTGTCCACTTCTCTGCTGTTTTACACTTCAGGACACTTGCAAGGGTTGGGTCAGGGCAGTGTTTCACCAGCATCATAGTGACTTCATGAGACGGATCTTCAATGTTTCGCCCCTGTCTCCTCAGACACTCATCGGCGACATCTACGGCTTTGTTCAAGCGGATCCAGTAGTCCATTGGGCTTTCTCCATTCAGAGGGAGTGTGTTATAAAAATCTGCTAGAGGCATTGAGGAGTAAGTGACTTCGCTAAAATGCTGCTTGAGTATATCAAAGACAAGTTTAGGATTTTGAGTAGGCTGTAAGGATGGAATACTACGTAGTGTAACTTTAACAATGTCTCTGGCTTTTCCCATGAGTCTGGACATTATCTCCTGAGAGTACTCTTGTGGTGTCACACCCCTCTTTCTCAGGTAGACATCAATAATTTCTTCCCACTCATGCACCGTGTGCTTGTCAGTCCCATCACCCCTGAAGTACGGTGGCTCTCTGACATCTGACTTCATCACTAGCTTAACTCCAGTAGTACTTAAATCAGGATGCCCTTGGCCCATGTTCAAACTAGGTGTGGGAGTGGGCTGGTTGTGTTGACTACCGACAGATTTATTCAGTTGACTTGCAATGCTCTCACCTATTTGGTGTGCTAACTGTGTAATGAGATGTCCTAGTTCTGCAGTGCTTACACCTGGACTTGGGGGTTCATCAGTGTGCATGTGGGTGAATGAAGATACAGGGCGACCTAGTGTATTAACACCCCTCCCTACACCTGGAAAAATCCTCAGACTAGGCATGCGCTGTGTAGGGGTGGGTGAGTCAGTTACCAGGTATGTAGAGGATGATACAGGGTGTCCTATTCCATGAACACCCCTAACCGGAGTCGATTCCATGTCTCCCAATAGCTTACCCCTGCCTACACCCACCAGATTACCACCTTCATCCCAGTTAAGAGGTACACCCATGTCATTACCCTCAGCCATGTTGAAATTGTCTTTACAAACATAACTGATCAGCGTTATGTCTTATATTATGTGATGTATTATGCTATATGTAATATGTCTTAACCAGTATCGTGTAGGCAAACACTCGGAACAAAAATGCAAGAATAATCCAAATTGAAAATAAATTGTCATAAACCACACTATATTATGCAATGATATGAATACTTGGAACAATGTCAGCGCTTTCACAATGTTCTGCAGCAACCGCGGCGATCACTCTGGCGATGATCTGGGGCGAAATCATCCGGGTCACGGCACCATTGTAGCCGGAACGCACTGCTGCCCCGGCTACCCCTGCGTTGTGTTCCGGTGCACAGGAGGAAGGAGAATTGACGCTGACACTGTTCCTTTTTCAGACGCTTTATTTTCCTTCAAAAATGACACAAATGAGCACAAGTATTGGGAGACAGCACCTCACACTCAATGTCCAGCAGGCCTCTCCCAGCCGAGTAGAACACAAACAAAGAATAGTTACAATATCAAACTTCTTAATAAAATAAACTTATATTAAAATAATATTCTGTACATCATTAAATCATTAGTAGAATATCCCACACCAATAACGTACACACTGCTATATTAAGTACACATAGCCTATAAAAAAACACATGGTCTTTCATAAAAAACACAATTTCAACAAATCAACACAGTTAAAACAACTCATGGTATTGGGAGTACATACCTTCAAAAATGACACAAATGAGCACAAGTGTTGGGAGACAGCACCTCACACTCAATGTCCAGCAGGCCTAACATGAGAAACACATACACGAAAATACACAGGCTCTAAATACGAGGACAAAAGGCTAGTGCTACTCAAAACAACGTGATTAGCTTGTTAGCTATCTTGTGCTCTCAAAATTCGAAACAAGAGGAAACAAATCACAAATAACAACAGTTTTCACAAACACTAACTATAATTTTCATGTTAAATACGGAAAATGCAACTCAAGTGACATTATATTGCTTCGATTACGTTTTATATAACAGAGCTGCTGAAACACGTACCTCTCCCAGCTGAGTAGAACACAAACTGAAGAGAGAAACAATGCAGCAATGCAAAACGCATCATTCACATGCCACTAGAGGGTACTCTAACACAAAATACAACCAATACCAACGAATTTTAAACTAAATACAAGAGAAAGATTTTGGTGAAACAAACGCCACCAGAAAAGAAAAGATCACACGTCTTAAGAATAATAATAAAAAAAATGTCAAGTTTTTTTCTTCACTGCTACACACTGATATAATAATAATAATATAATAGGCTAATCTAAGCAACACGGACTAACTAACTTACTAATATACTACCAATGCTAACGAAATAACTAATAAACTAACTGTCGACTATCACTTTATAAATCTGTCCAACGCACACTCCAACCTCTCAACACCAAACGTCAACACAAAACCCATGAAGTGCCGCAAATTTCCAACCCATGTTATGCGGAAGTGATACTCTAGCTGAACCAATGACGTATCACACAGAATCTGAAGCTCCATTTGTCATCAGTCACGTGCTTTTACATCACCGATACAAGCCCCAACCCCGTGGCTTTGTCTGTCACGCCCTTTTTGCTCGACGCAAGCGTCGATGCCTTACTTCAGATGTCCCATCACTACCTCCTACTACTGTGCCCGCCTTGGGCACTCTGTCTCTGGGCTACTGACTAGGGCACGCGCCCCCAGACTTCCATACCCATGGCTAACCCACGAGAACTTAGTCTATGGGCCTACCTTAAGAGAGTCATAGCTACTACCGCCGTTTACCCGCGCTTCACTGAAACCTCCATACCCATGGTTAACCCACGAGGACTTAGTCTCTGAGCCTAACCCACACCCCCTAAGCCTCAGCTACTCTGCCCGTGTTTGGCACTCTGTCACTGGGCTACTGTCAGGGGCTATGCCCTCTGACCACCAGGACAACATTCACCCACCCACCACCCTTAAGCCCCTACCCACTCTGTCCGACTTAAGCACCCTGTCTCTGGGCTACTGACTAGGGCACGCGCCCCCACACCTCCATACCCATGGTTAACCCACAAGGACTTAGTCCCTGAGCCTACCCCCACCCCCTACGCCTCAGCTACTCTGTCCGTGTTTGACACTCTGTCACTGGGCTGCTGTCAGGGGGCTATGCCCTCTGACCACCAGGACTTTGTCTCTGAGCCTACCCCCACCCCCTACGCCTCAGCTACTCTGTCCGTGTTTGACACTCTGTCACTGGGATACTGTCAGGGGGCTATGCCCTCTGACCACCAGGACTTAGTCTCTGACCCCCGTCCGCCCCAACCGAAGTCAAGACAAGGCGAGGGGCCCGGCGCGCGCCGTAGCTCGGGAGATCCGCGAGAAGGGCCCGGCGCACGTCCAGAGTCGCCGCCGCGCACCGTAGCTCCCCGGCCCCGCCAAAGCCACGCACGCCGTAGGCAGCCCGTGAAGGGGCGGCCGAACGACGGGGACTCGCCGCGCGCGCTTTCCGGCGGCGACGACAGAGGCGAAAGCCGGGGCTCTGGCTCACGTTTTTTGGCGCAAAAGCGCAGTACCGCCTTTTCGACACCGGATGGAGGACATTTGGCCTACTTCGCTGACATTTGGGGCACTGACATTTGGGTCACTTGGCTGACAATTGGGGTGGGTCGACAACTGATCCCAAAAGTCCCAAAATATGCCAATTGTCCTTTGGGTTATGCTAAATGTCAGTGTATTCCCAATTGTCCCGCTGACAAACGGCACACTTCGGGGACAAATGGGCAGAGACAATAGGGCAACTTTCTGACAAATGGGGCACCCCGTCTCAAAAGGCAGCCCTGTTCCCATCTGTCCACGACCCAAATGGCACAAGTGTTCCCGTTTGTTTTCGTTTGTTCTCGTTCCCAAAAGTCAGTCGTTTACACCAAATGTCAGGTGCCCCAAATGTCCCGCCTCCTACAGCCTCCCCCCAAGCTTAGCTCTGCCCTCAGTCAGTTCCACCAAACCCCTCCTCCTTCCCAGAAACGCCTAGACTGCCCCTGCAAAAGGCCAGTTGCCCTGCAAATGCAATTTTTGTTCCCCAACTACCCCATTTCTCACCCAAAATGCTCGTTTTCTTCACATTATTCCCATTCATGAGCTAAAATGGCATTTTTGTTTACATTGGTCCAATTTAAAGCCCCAAACTGCCAGTGTTACTACACACTAGCACAGTCATGCTCTCAAATCTCCCTGGCAAGTACTCAAAATCTCAGTGATGTTCCCCTTTGACAATCTTGACCTCTTCAAAGTGAACACATCACTGAAATTGGGGACATTTGGCATACATTATTTATATCTGCCGACCTCCTGCCAGTGGATGCCCAAATGTCAGTCATGTATGCCAAATGTCCCAAAAGGTGCACTATTTATATATTTATATCTGCCGACCTCCTGCCAGTGGATGCCCAAATGTCAGTCATGTATGCCAAATGTCCCAAAGGTGCACTATTTATTTATTTATATCTGCTGACCTCCTGCCAGTGGATGCCCAAATGTCAGTAATGTATGCCAAATGTCCCAAGAGGTGCACTATTCATTTTTCATATCTGCCTACCTCCTGCCAGTGGATGCCCAAATGTCAGTTATCTTCCCAACTGTCAGCAGATATAAATAAATAATGCAACTGGGACTTAGGGAATTTTGGGATACATCCATCCCAAATGTCAGTTATCTTCCCAAATGTCAGCAGATATAAATCAATAATGCAACTGGGACTTAGGGAATGTTGGGGTACGTCCGTCCCAAATGTCAGTTATCTTCCCAACTGTCAGTAGATATAAATAAATAATGCAACTGGGACTTAGGGAATTTTGGGATACGCCCGTCCCAAATGTCAGTTATCTTCCCAACTGTCAGCAGATATAAATAAATACTGCAACATTTATTTTGAGGCCTGTCCCCCAAATGTCCCGTATGTATGAGGGTTGGGATCGAGGCTCATGCACAGCCAGCATGCCATGAAGCTCATATCACAGTCCTGAGTTTCTACAAGATTGTGAAAATTATGTCAAATATTCTTACACATTTATTTTGAGGCCTGTCCCCCAAATGTCCCTGATGTATGCCATTTGTATGTCACAAAAGTGAGTACACCCCTCAAATTTTTGTACATTTTTTATTATATCTTTCCATGTGAGAAGTCTGAAGATATAACACTTTGCTACAACGTAAAGTAGGCAGTGTACAGCTTATCTAACAGTGCAAATTTGATGTTAGCTCAACATAACTCAACACACAACCATTAATGTCTAAACCACTGGCAACAGAAATGAGTACACCCCTAAGTGAAAATGTCCAAATTGTGCCCAATTAGCCATTTTGCGTCCCTGGTGTCATGTGATCCGTTCGTGTTACAAGGTCTCAGGTGTAAATGGGTAGTAGTTGTGTTAAATTTGGTGTTATCAGTCTCACACTCTCTCATACTGATCATTGGAAGTTCAACATGGCCCCTCATGGAAAAGAAGTCTCTGAGGATTTAAAAAAGAAAATTGTTGCTTTACATGAAGATGGCCTAGGTTATAAGAAGATTGCCAACACCCTGAAACTGAGCTGCATCACAGTGGCCAAGACCATACGGCGCTTCAAGAGGACAGGCTCTACTAAGAAGAAACCTCACCATGGTCTACCAAAGAAGATGAGTGCATGTGTTCAGCATCATATCCGGAGGCTGTGTCTTCAAAATAAGTGTAGGACTGCTGCCAGCATTGCTGCAGAGGTTGAAGGGGTAGGTGGACCGTCTGTCAGTGCGCAGGCCATACACTGCACACTGCATCAAACTGGTCTGCATGGCTGTTGTGCCAGAAGGAGCCTCTTCTGAAGATGATGCACAAGACAGCCCACAAACAGTTTGCTGAAGACAAGCAGACTAAGGGCATGGAATACTGGAACCATGTCCTGTGGTCTGAGGAGACCAAAATAAACTTATTTGGTTCAGATGGTGTCAGGTGTGTGTGGCGGCAAGCAGGTAAGACAACTGTGTCCTGCTAACAGTCAAGCATGGTGGAGGAACTGTCATGGTTTGTGTTAAGGTTTTGTTTTTTCTTCTGCCACTAGGGTGCACCATTGAGCACTTGTCACTTTGCTTTGTTTTGACTTCCACTGTTTTTGACATGTGCTTGTTCGTTTGTTTGGTGTTCCTGCCCCGCCTTCTCGTTATGTTTCCCTCCATCTCGTTGTCTTACCACCTGTTGTCTATTGTCTTTGTCTTGTGACCAATTAGTCTCTGTATTTAAGTTCTGCCTTTTCCTTTGTTCTTCACTGGGTCTTTGTATTTCATGTCCGTGTCTCTGGTGAGCCTTTGATTATCTCTGTCTTGTTTAAATACCTAGCCTTGTGTGTTTTTTATCCTCCTTAGTTTACTGTTTTTTTGAGAATCTCCTTTGTTGCTGAGCTTTTTGTTAGTTTTGGATTTAACTTTCATCTTCTGAGCGTTGGTGAACATTTTTTGATACTGTCCAGCGCCACCTAGTGATATGGGTAAATGCGAAAAATGGGATTTTATATTGGCAATATCTTGGACCGAGAAGGTGGAAACTGCACAAAATATGTCATGCACAATAAGCACAAAGACCTCTAAAAGCACAGCACATGCCATACAATTTGGCCCATAGGGGGCGCTGTAATTGTACAAAATGTCGTTTTGCCTATTATCTACAGAACGGTAATGTTTACAAGCAGTTCTTTTTTGTCATGAAATCTATTGAACCTCCCGCATTGAAAACACTAGTCGACGCCCACTTCCAACAAAAAGAATTTCCATGAAATTTTAACATTGTGAAAGCGAAACCAAACGAACTCGTCAGGCCGTTCATGTGAATCTCACCAAATTTGGTACATGTCATCTACAGACAATGCTGACAAAAAGTTATCAAAGGATTTATCTTGAGATGGACTGTTTCAAAGTTACATGTCAATCAAAATTCAAAACATAGCTTAAAATTCTCCAAAAGTCCATATCTCGGCTTCTAATTGCTCGTATTTGGTCAAAGTTGACATGACAACTCTGAACGGCTTTCTTTTCATGTGCACCAAATTTTGTGACATTTCATCACAGGGTGCAATGTTTCCGGTCAAAGCTAGGTGTACAAAAACAGTTTTTGTTAAATAACTTATGAAAAATGTTGCCCAAGACAATGATTTTGTGTTAGTAAGCAAGTGTTAAAGAGGCATATCAACCCATCCCATAAACACTCACTTGAAGAAATAGCGCCACCTAGTGATATAGTTAAATGCAAAAAAGGATTTTGCATTGCCAATATCTTGGACCGAGGAGGTGGGAACTACACAAAATATACACAAACACACAGAGTGTCATTCATTCAAAACCCACATCCATGCCCACTTCCAGCAAATCATTTCCACACAAACTCTCACCTCACAACACTGACCTACCACAAACTCACCATACGCCATGTACCATATGCGGTACATCTAGTTATATTATAAACTAATTATATATTACAATTATATTATAATTATTCTATGTAATTATGGTATTTTATATATTCATCTAATAATTTCTCTCTTTAGGAACCTTGGCAAGTGACATGTTCTTCCAGGCCTATCTGGTGGATGGCCTCGCTCGGTGGACCGGTGTATGGCAGCAAAGGGGAAGGCGGCACCACACTCCTACAGTGGGCTTCTGCGACATGCAGTGAACCAGCTCGCTGAGAAGGTTGTGGGACTCAAGCTGGTGCATTACACACCGCCACGGAAATACACGGGTATGCTTTCATTGTGTCTGAAAAAAACTATTGTATGTAAATTAATTGAAAAAACATGTCCCTGACTTTGCACCATTTCTGATTTTTCAGGAGACCTGATTGGGGTCAAATACCTCTACAGTCAGACTGGGTGTGCTTTGGAGGATTATATACACACCTTGGCTGCCATGGAAAGCAAAGAGGTGACTGTGGCTGAGGATGAGGGCCATGATGAGCCAGAACAGGAGTTTGAGGATTTCTCTGTCCCCATCCCTGAAGCCCCTGAAGCCCCTCCACTCACTGCCCTTGGTGCAGCACCTCCACCTTCCATCCTGCTTGCTGCAACACCACCACCCTCCGCAGCACCTCCAGCCTCCGCAGTACCTCCACCCTCCACCCTGCTTGCTGCAGCGCCGCCACCCTCCACAGCAGCTACAGCCTCTGCAGCATCCCCACCCTCCGCCCTGCTTGCTGCTGCGCCGCCACTCTCCACAGCACCTTCGGCCTCCCCATTGCCATCTCTTGCTGTGGGGCAACTATGGGGTACTATGCTTACTACTCCACCTGACACAGTGCTTCCACTTGCTGAACGTCCTGGACCTTCATCTGCTGGCTCTGATGTAAGATTTCACTTTTTATACAACTATTAAAAAAATTACCAAAATATATTGTGCTTTGCTAAGTCTTTATCACTGTTTCATACATTTAGACCTCTGTTGGGCCGGACAACATCCCTGGCTACGCAGCTGTCCAGGCACTGGCACGCTGCCTTGTGGGTCTCAGGGACCATGGTCTTGCTCTGTCAGAAGAGGAGGCTAGGAATATTGTGGTCCTTTGGGATGCCCTGTCAGCTTATGACAAGGGTAAAACAAGCTATCCTGCGCGTCACCGGGACACCCTGACCAAGGGCCGCTTTAGGGCGACAAAGACGATTGTCGCGCCAGGGGTGGAGTCTACCAAACGGTATGTTCCTTTGATTATTTCTACCTTTGTTTAGTGTATAACTAGTGTGACTGTAATTGTGATTGTGATGTTTTGTTCTGTGCTCATTTGTCAGGAGTTTTGCTGGGTCACACGTTCCAGCCCAGTGGCCAGACTGCAACCGGCTGGTGGAGGCCATCTTTATCCAGCTCTGCATGGCCATCTCTGGGCGGAAGAAGTCTCCTGAGGGGAAAAGTGAGAGCCGATGGACTCAGGTTATCCATGCCTATGGTAACATCCGTCAGTGCATTTTAAATAATGCATTAGTGATGGAGGAGACCACCATCCAGCTGCCCGAGGTGAACACAGCGACTTTGGCACAGTGGTGAGTAAATATATATAGTGTGACTAACAAAGTAACAACTTTATTTTTGAGATTTTTTTTATTAACATTCTCTTTTGTTAATATTTTCATTCAGGTACAATAAACGCAATAAGAAGCAGGAGACAGCAGTGCTGCAGCAAGGCATTCTTTTGCCTCAGGCTCCACTGGCAGGACCAGTACAGCAAAAGTCCAGCACTACGCAGGAGGCTGTCCAGGCTGTGGATGCCGGCGAGAACCCACACATGTTTGCGCTTCCGGCAAACACAGCTGGCACAGCAAAGGTGAAGAGGAGGCTGGCATTTTTAATACCGGGTCCAGGTCCACCCCCCCTGCCAGCTGGGCCTCTGGTCGTCAGGCCTTCACCAGCTGCACCTCTGCCAGCCTGTGCAGAGGGTCCCACCACCTCCACACCAAGGCCCATTGCCCCATCACCTCTCCTCTGGATAACTCAGTCAGCTGCACCACA
>CM059270.1:4872793-4957793 GCA_030347295.1 Setipinna tenuifilis | reverse complement strand
GCGCACCTTCAGTGGCGGGAAGACCTTCCGAGGCCGCTTGGCGTGGAGTTTGCAGGGCTGTTATGTTGTCCGGGAATTTGTTGTGCTGCTCCAGCGTAACCTGGCCCTCAATCCTGCTGTGCCCATGAAAATGGTTGCACGGTGCCTCCCCGTCGGGGAATCGAACCCCGGTCTTCCGCGTGACAGGCGGAGATACTGTCCACTATACTAACGAGGACACGGCTAGTCAGACCGCCCTCCCGTTCGCTGGATGTTATCTTGTCCGGAAATTGGGTGCTTGTTGTTCGTCACTCGAGCCGCACTTCCGCGCTCTGTGGTTGCTGAGACAAGGAAAAGGGTGGCCTCCCCGTCGGGGAATCGAACCCCGGTCTTCCGCGTGACAGGCGGAGATACTGTCCACTATACTAACGAGGACGCTGCTGGTCTCGTCAGCCTCCCGCTCGCCGGTGTTTGTCAAGGCACAGGCTTTCCTGAAGAGGTCAGATGCCCCCTTGACTCGTCCCTGGGTATTGAGAGGTCACAGCGAGGTCAGCCTGAGGAAAAGGTGCTTTAAGCCTGGAATTGAGCTTTTACACTCATTCCTTTGGTTGGCAGCCTACATGAGCATGAGCTGACCAAAGCTCCAACCAGCACTGCCGACTTTCTGGAGTGAAGGGTTGCTGTCCTGCCCCAAGCCAAGCAGTGCATTGCTATCTCCATCTCTCATGTTTGAATGCTCCGCTGTGTTGAGACTGACTACTTCCGGCCCTAACTTTAAAAGCACCTGTTGGAGATGCTGGGGATTGAACCCAGGACCTCATGCATGCGAAGACACGACCAACGCTAGTCCACGTGGTTCCATGGTGTAATGGTTAGCACTCTGGACTCTGAATCCAGCGATCCGAGTTCAAATCTCGGTGGAACCTTTGGATTTGTCGCGCACCTTCAGTGGCGGGAAGACCTTCCGAGGCCGCTTGGTGTGGAGTTTGCAGGGCTGTCTTGCAGCCTGTTATGTTGTCCGGGAATTTGTTGTGCTGCTCCAGCGTAACCTGGCCCTCAATCCTGCTGTGCCCATGAAAATGGTTGCACGGTGCCTCCCCGTCGGGGAATCGAACCCCGGTCTTCCACTATACTAACGAGGACACGGCTAGTCAGACCGCCCTCCCGTTCGCTGGATGTTATCTTGTCCGGAAATTGGGTGCTTGTTGTGCGTCACTCGAGCCGCACTTCCGCGCTCTGTGGTTGCTGAGACAAGGAAAAGGGTGCCCTCCCCATCGGGGAATCGAACCCCCGTCTTCCGCGTGACAGGCGGAGATACTGTCCACTATACTAACGAGGACGCGGCTGGTCTCGTCAGCCTCCCGCTCGTCGGTGTTTGTCAAGGCACAGGCTTTCCTGAAGAGGTCAGATGCCCCCTTGACTCGTCCCTGGGTATTGAGAGGTCACAGCGAGGTCAGCCTGAGGAAAAGGTGCTTTAAGCCTGGAATTGAGCTTTTACACTCATTCCTTTGGTTGGCAGCACTGCCGACTTTCTGGAGTGAAGGGTTGCTGTCCTGCCCCAAGCCAAGCAGTGCATTGCTATCTCCATCTCTCATGTTTGAATGCTCCGCTGTGTTGAGACTGACTACTTCCGGCCCTAACTTTAAAAGCACCTGTTGGAGATGCTGGGGATTGAACCCAGGACCTCATGCATGTGAAGACACGACCAACGCTAGTCCACGTGGTTCCATGGTGTAATGGTTAGCACTCTGGACTCTGAATCCAGCGATCCGAGTTCAAATCTCGGTGGAACCTTTGGATTTGTCGCGCACCTTCAGTGGCGGGAAGACCTTCCGAGGCCGCTTGGCGTGGAGTTTGCAGGGCTGTCTTGCAGCCTGTTATGTTGTCCGGGAATTTGTTGTGCTGCTCCAGCGTAACCTGGCCCTCAATCCTGCTGTGCCCATGAAAATGGTTGCACGGTGCCTCCCCGTCGGGGAATCGAACCCCGGTCTTCCGCGTGACAGGCGGAGATACTGTCCACTATACTAACGAGGACACGGCTAGTCAGACCGCCCTCCCGTTCGCTGGATGTTATCTTGTCCGGAAATTGGGTGCTTGTTGTTCGTCACTCGAGCCGCACTTCCGCGCTCTGTGGTTGCTGAGACAAGGAAAAGGGTAGCCTCCCCGTCGGGGAATCGAACCCCGGTCTTCCGCGTGACAGGCGGAGATACTGTCCACTATACTAACGAGGACGCTGCTGGTCTCGTCAGCCTCCCGCTCGCTGGTGTTTGTCAAGGCACAGGCTTTCCTGAAGAGGTCAGATGCCCCCTTGACTCGTCCCTGGGTATTGAGAGGTCACAGCGAGGTCAGCCTGAGGAAAAGGTGCTTTAAGCCTGGAATTGAGCTTTTACACTCATTCCTTTGGTTGGCAGCCTACATGAGCATGAGCTGACCAAAGCTCCAACCAGCACTGCCGACTTTCTGGAGTGAAGGGTTGCTGTCCTGCCCCAAGCCAAGCAGTGCATTGCTATCTCCATCTCTCATGTTTGAATGCTCCGCTGTGTTGAGACTGACTACTTCCGGCCCTAACTTTAAAAGCACCTGTTGGAGATGCTGGGGATTGAACCCAGGACCTCATGCATGCGAAGACACGACCAACGCTAGTCCACGTGGTTCCATGGTGTAATGGTTAGCACTCTGGACTCTGAATCCAGCGATCCGAGTTCAAATCTCGGTGGAACCTTTGGATTTGTCGCGCACCTTCAGTGGCGGGAAGACCTTCCGAGGCCGCTTGGTGTGGAGTTTGCAGGGCTGTCTTGCAGCCTGTTATGTTGTCCGGGAATTTGTTGTGCTGCTCCAGCGTAACCTGGCCCTCAATCCTGCTGTGCCCATGAAAATGGTTGCACGGTGCCTCCCCGTCGGGGAATCGAACCCCGGTCTTCCGCGTGACAGGCGGAGATACTGTCCACTATACTAACGAGGACACGGCTAGTCAGACCGCCCTCCCGTTCGCTGGATGTTATCTTGTCCGGAAATTGGGTGCTTGTTGTTCGTCACTCGAGCCGCACTTCCGCGCTCTGTGGTTGCTGAGACAAGGAAAAGGGTGGCCTCCCCGTCGGGGAATCGAACCCCGGTCTTCCGCGTGACAGGCGGAGATACTGTCCACTATACTAACGAGGACGCTGCTGGTCTCGTCAGCCTCCCGCTCGCCGGTGTTTGTCAAGGCACAGGCTTTCCTGAAGAGGTCAGATGCCCCCTTGACTCGTCCCTGGGTATTGAGAGGTCACAGCGAGGTCAGCCTGAGGAAAAGGTGCTTTAAGCCTGGAATTGAGCTTTTACACTCATTCCTTTGGTTGGCAGCCTACATGAGCATGAGCTGACCAAAGCTCCAACCAGCACTGCCGACTTTCTGGAGTGAAGGGTTGCTGTCCTGCCCCAAGCCAAGCAGTGCATTGCTATCTCCATCTCTCATGTTTGAATGCTCCGCTGTGTTGAGACTGACTACTTCCGGCCCTAACTTTAAAAGCACCTGTTGGAGATGCTGGGGATTGAACCCAGGACCTCATGCATGCGAAGACACGACCAACGCTAGTCCACGTGGTTCCATGGTGTAATGGTTAGCACTCTGGACTCTGAATCCAGCGATCCGAGTTCAAATCTCGGTGGAACCTTTGGATTTGTCGCGCACCTTCAGTGGCGGGAAGACCTTCCGAGGCCGCTTGGTGTGGAGTTTGCAGGGCTGTCTTGCAGCCTGTTATGTTGTCCGGGAATTTGTTGTGCTGCTCCAGCGTAACCTGGCCCTCAATCCTGCTGTGCCCATGAAAATGGTTGCACGGTGCCTCCCCGTCGGGGAATCGAACCCCGGTCTTCCGCGTGACAGGCGGAGATACTGTCCACTATACTAACGAGGACGCGGCTGGTCTCGTCAGCCTCCCGCTCGCCGGTGTTTGTCAAGGCACAGGCTTTCCTGAAGAGGTCAGATGCCCCCTTGACTCGTCCCTGGGTATTGAGAGGTCACAGCGAGGTCAGCCTGAGGAAAAGGTGCTTTAAGCCTGGAATTGAGCTTTTACACTCATTCCTTTGGTTGGCAGCCTACATGAGCATGAGCTGACCAAAGCTCCAACCAGCACTGCCGACTTTCTGGAGTGAAGGGTTGCTGTCCTGCCCCAAGCCAAGCAGTGCATTGCTATCTCCATCTCTCATGTTTGAATGCTCCGCTGTGTTGAGACTGACTACTTCCGGCCCTAACTTTAAAAGCACCTGTTGGAGATGCTGGGGATTGAACCCAGGACCTCATGCATGCGAAGACACGATCAATGCTCGTCCACGTGGTTCCATGGTGTAATGGTTAGCACTCTGGACTCTGAATCCAGCGATCCGAGTTCAAATCTCGGTGGAACCTTTGGATTTGTCGCGCACCTTCAGTGGCGGGAAGACCTTCCGAGGCCGCTTGGCGTGGAGTTTGCAGGGCTGTCTTGCAGGCTGTTATGTTGTCCGGGAATTTGTTGTGCTGCTCCAGCGTAACCTGGCCCTCAATCCTGCTGTGCCCATGAAAATGGTTGCACGGTGCCTCCCCGTCGGGGAATCGAACCCCGGTCTTCCACTATACTAACGAGGACACGGCTAGTCAGACCGCCCTCCCGTTCGCTGGATGTTATCTTGTCCGGAAATTGGGTGCTTGTTGTGCGTCACTCGAGCCGCACTTCCGCGCTCTGTGGTTGCTGAGACAAGGAAAAGGGTGCCCTCCCCATCGGGGAATCGAACCCCCGTCTTCCGCGTGACAGGCGGAGATACTGTCCACTATACTAACGAGGACGCGGCTGGTCTCGTCAGCCTCCCGCTCGTCGGTGTTTGTCAAGGCACAGGCTTTCCTGAAGAGGTCAGATGCCCCCTTGACTCGTCCCTGGGTATTGAGAGGTCACAGCGAGGTCAGCCTGAGGAAAAGGTGCTTTAAGCCTGGAATTGAGCTTTTACACTCATTCCTTTGGTTGGCAGCACTGCCGACTTTCTGGAGTGAAGGGTTGCTGTCCTGCCCCAAGCCAAGCAGTGCATTGCTATCTCCATCTCTCATGTTTGAATGCTCCGCTGTGTTGAGACTGACTACTTCCGGCCCTAACTTTAAAAGCACCTGTTGGAGATGCTGGGGATTGAACCCAGGACCTCATGCATGTGAAGACACGACCAACGCTAGTCCACGTGGTTCCATGGTGTAATGGTTAGCACTCTGGACTCTGAATCCAGCGATCCGAGTTCAAATCTCGGTGGAACCTTTGGATTTGTCGCGCACCTTCAGTGGCGGGAAGACCTTCCGAGGCCGCTTGGCGTGGAGTTTGCAGGGCTGTCTTGCAGCCTGTTATGTTGTCCGGGAATTTGTTGTGCTGCTCCAGCGTAACCTGGCCCTCAATCCTGCTGTGCCCATGAAAATGGTTGCACGGTGCCTCCCCGTCGGGGAATCGAACCCCGGTCTTCCGCGTGACAGGCGGAGATACTGTCCACTATACTAACGAGGACACGGCTAGTCAGACCGCCCTCCCGTTCGCTGGATGTTATCTTGTCCGGAAATTGGGTGCTTGTTGTTCGTCACTCGAGCCGCACTTCCGCGCTCTGTGGTTGCTGAGACAAGGAAAAGGGTGGCCTCCCCGTCGGGGAATCGAACCCCGGTCTTCCGCGTGACAGGCGGAGATACTGTCCACTATACTAACGAGGACGCTGCTGGTCTCGTCAGCCTCCCGCTCGCCGGTGTTTGTCAAGGCACAGGCTTTCCTGAAGAGGTCAGATGCCCCCTTGACTCGTCCCTGGGTATTGAGAGGTCACAGCGAGGTCAGCCTGAGGAAAAGGTGCTTTAAGCCTGGAATTGAGCTTTTACACTCATTCCTTTGGTTGGCAGCCTACATGAGCATGAGCTGACCAAAGCTCCAACCAGCACTGCCGACTTTCTGGAGTGAAGGGTTGCTGTCCTGCCCCAAGCCAAGCAGTGCATTGCTATCTCCATCTCTCATGTTTGAATGCTCCGCTGTGTTGAGACTGACTACTTCCGGCCCTAACTTTAAAAGCACCTGTTGGAGATGCTGGGGATTGAACCCAGGACCTCATGCATGTGAAGACACGATCAATGCTCGTCCACGTGGTTCCATGGTGTAATGGTTAGCACTCTGGACTCTGAATCCAGCGATCCGAGTTCAAATCTCGGTGGAACCTTTGGATTTGTCGCGCACCTTCAGTGGCGGGAAGACCTTCCGAGGCCGCTTGGCGTGGAGTTTGCAGGGCTGTCTTGCAGGCTGTTATGTTGTCCGGGAATTTGTTGTGCTGCTCCAGCGTAACCTGGCCCTCAATCCTGCTGTGCCCATGAAAATGGTTGCACGGTGCCTCCCCGTCGGGGAATCGAACCCCGGTCTTCCACTATACTAACGAGGACACGGCTAGTCAGACCGCCCTCCCGTTCGCTGGATGTTATCTTGTCCGGAAATTGGGTGCTTGTTGTGCGTCACTCGAGCCGCACTTCCGCGCTCTGTGGTTGCTGAGACAAGGAAAAGGGTGCCCTCCCCATCGGGGAATCGAACCCCCGTCTTCCGCGTGACAGGCGGAGATACTGTCCACTATACTAACGAGGACGCGGCTGGTCTCGTCAGCCTCCAGCTCGTCGGTGTTTGTCAAGGCACAGGCTTTCCTGAAGAGGTCAGATGCCCCCTTGACTCGTCCCTGGGTATTGAGAGGTCACAGCGAGGTCAGCCTGAGGAAAAGGTGCTTTAAGCCTGGAATTGAGCTTTTACACTCATTCCTTTGGTTGGCAGCACTGCCGACTTTCTGGAGTGAAGGGTTGCTGTCCTGCCCCAAGCCAAGCAGTGCATTGCTATCTCCATCTCTCATGTTTGAATGCTCCGCTGTGTTGAGACTGACTACTTCCGGCCCTAACTTTAAAAGCACCTGTTGGAGATGCTGGGGATTGAACCCAGGACCTCATGCATGTGAAGACACGACCAACGCTAGTCCACGTGGTTCCATGGTGTAATGGTTAGCACTCTGGACTCTGAATCCAGCGATCCGAGTTCAAATCTCGGTGGAACCTTTGGATTTGTCGCGCACCTTCAGTGGCGGGAAGACCTTCCGAGGCCGCTTGGCGTGGAGTTTGCAGGGCTGTCTTGCAGCCTGTTATGTTGTCCGGGAATTTGTTGTGCTGCTCCAGCGTAACCTGGCCCTCAATCCTGCTGTGCCCATGAAAATGGTTGCACGGTGCCTCCCCCGTCGGGGAATCGAACCCCGGTCTTCCGCGTGACAGGCGGAGATACTGTCCACTATACTAACGAGGACACGGCTAGTCAGACCGCCCTCCCGTTCGCTGGATGTTATCTTGTCCGGAAATTGGGTGCTTGTTGTTCGTCACTCGAGCCGCACTTCCGCGCTCTGTGGTTGCTGAGACAAGGAAAAGGGTGGCCTCCCCGTCGGGGAATCGAACCCCGGTCTTCCGCGTGACAGGCGGAGATACTGTCCACTATACTAACGAGGACGCTGCTGGTCTCGTCAGCCTCCCGCTCGCCGGTGTTTGTCAAGGCACAGGCTTTCCTGAAGAGGTCAGATGCCCCCTTGACTCGTCCCTGGGTATTGAGAGGTCACAGCGAAGTCAGCCTGAGGAAAAGGTGCTTTAAGCCTGGAATTGAGCTTTTACACTCATTCCTTTGGTTGGCAGCCTACATGAGCATGAGCTGACCAAAGCTCCAACCAGCACTGCCGACTTTCTGGAGTGAAGGGTTGCTGTCCTGCCCCAAGCCAAGCAGTGCATTGCTATCTCCATCTCTCATGTTTGAATGCTCCGCTGTGTTGAGACTGACTACTTCCGGCCCTAACTTTAAAAGCACCTGTTGGAGATGCTGGGGATTGAACCCAGGACCTCATGCATGTGAAGACACGACCAACGCTAGTCCACGTGGTTCCATGGTGTAATGGTTAGCACTCTGGACTCTGAATCCAGCGATCCGAGTTCAAATCTCGGTGGAACCTTTGGATTTGTCGCGCACCTTCAGTGGCGGGAAGACCTTCCGAGGCCGCTTGGCGTGGAGTTTGCAGGGCTGTTATGTTGTCCGGGAATTTGTTGTGCTGCTCCAGCGTAACCTGGCCCTCAATCCTGCTGTGCCCATGAAAATGGTTGCACGGTGCCTCCCCGTCGGGGAATCGAACCCCGGTCTTCCGCGTGACAGGCGGAGATACTGTCCACTATACTAACGAGGACACGGCTAGTCAGACCGCCCTCCCGTTCGCTGGATGTTATCTTGTCCGGAAATTGGGTGCTTGTTGTTCGTCACTCGAGCCGCACTTCCGCGCTCTGTGGTTGCTGAGACAAGGAAAAGGGTGGCCTCCCCGTCGGGGAATCGAACCCCGGTCTTCCGCGTGACAGGCGGAGATACTGTCCACTATACTAACGAGGACGCTGCTGGTCTCGTCAGCCTCCCGCTCGCCGGTGTTTGTCAAGGCACAGGCTTTCCTGAAGAGGTCAGATGCCCCCTTGACTCGTCCCTGGGTATTGAGAGGTCACAGCGAGGTCAGCCTGAGGAAAAGGTGCTTTAAGCCTGGAATTGAGCTTTTACACTCATTCCTTTGGTTGGCAGCCTACATGAGCATGAGCTGACCAAAGCTCCAACCAGCACTGCCGACTTTCTGGAGTGAAGGGTTGCTGTCCTGCCCCAAGCCAAGCAGTGCATTGCTATCTCCATCTCTCATGTTTGAATGCTCCGCTGTGTTGAGACTGACTACTTCCGGCCCTAACTTTAAAAGCACCTGTTGGAGATGCTGGGGATTGAACCCAGGACCTCATGCATGCGAAGACACGACCAACGCTAGTCCACGTGGTTCCATGGTGTAATGGTTAGCACTCTGGACTCTGAATCCAGCGATCCGAGTTCAAATCTCGGTGGAACCTTTGGATTTGTCGCGCACCTTCAGTGGCGGGAAGACCTTCCGAGGCCGCTTGGTGTGGAGTTTGCAGGGCTGTCTTGCAGCCTGTTATGTTGTCCGGGAATTTGTTGTGCTGCTCCAGCGTAACCTGGCCCTCAATCCTGCTGTGCCCATGAAAATGGTTGCACGGTGCCTCCCCGTCAGGGAATCGAACCCCGGTCTTCCGCGTGACAGGCGGAGATACTGTCCACTATACTAACGAGGACGCGGCTGGTCTCGTCAGCCTCCCGCTCGCCGGTGTTTGTCAAGGCACAGGCTTTCCTGAAGAGGTCAGATGCCCCCTTGACTCGTCCCTGGGTATTGAGAGGTCACAGCGAGGTCAGCCTGAGGAAAAGGTGCTTTAAGCCTGGAATTGAGCTTTTACACTCATTCCTTTGGTTGGCAGCCTACATGAGCATGAGCTGACCAAAGCTCCAACCAGCACTGCCGACTTTCTGGAGTGAAGGGTTGCTGTCCTGCCCCAAGCCAAGCAGTGCATTGCTATCTCCATCTCTCATGTTTGAATGCTCCGCTGTGTTGAGACTGACTACTTCCGGCCCTAACTTTAAAAGCACCTGTTGGAGATGCTGGGGATTGAACCCAGGACCTCATGCATGTGAAGACACGATCAATGCTCGTCCACGTGGTTCCATGGTGTAATGGTTAGCACTCTGGACTCTGAATCCAGCGATCCGAGTTCAAATCTCGGTGGAACCTTTGGATTTGTCGCGCACCTTCAGTGGCGGGAAGACCTTCCGAGGCCGCTTGGCGTGGAGTTTGCAGGGCTGTCTTGCAGGCTGTTATGTTGTCCGGGAATTTGTTGTGCTGCTCCAGCGTAACCTGGCCCTCAATCCTGCTGTGCCCATGAAAATGGTTGCACGGTGCCTCCCCGTCGGGGAATCGAACCCCGGTCTTCCGCGTGACAGGCGGAGATACTGTCCACTATACTAACGAGGACGCGGCTGGTCTCGTCAGCCTCCCGCTCGCCGGTGTTTGTCAAGGCACAGGCTTTCCTGAAGAGGTCAGATGCCCCCTTGACTCGTCCCTGGGTATTGAGAGGTCACAGCGAGGTCAGCCTGAGGAAAAGGTGCTTTAAGCCTGGAATTGAGCTTTTACACTCATTCCTTTGGTTGGCAGCCTATATGAGCATGAGCTGACCAAAGCTCCAAACAGCACTGCCGACTTTCTGGAGTGAAGGGTTGCTGTCCTGCCCCAAGCCAAGCAGTGCATTGCTATCTCCATCTCTCATGTTTGAATGCTCCGCTGTGTTGAGACTGACTACTTCCGGCCCTAACTTTAAAAGCACCTGTTGGAGATGCTGGGGATTGAACCCAGGACCTCATGCATGCGAAGACACGATCAATGCTCGTCCACGTGGTTCCATGGTGTAATGGTTAGCACTCTGGACTCTGAATCCAGCGATCCGAGTTCAAATCTCGGTGGAACCTTTGGATTTGTCGCGCACCTTCAGTGGCGGGAAGACCTTCCGAGGCCGCTTGGCGTGGAGTTTGCAGGGCTGTCTTGCAGGCTGTTATGTTGTCCGGGAATTTGTTGTGCTGCTCCAGCGTAACCTGGCCCTCAATCCTGCTGTGCCCATGAAAATGGTTGCACGGTGCCTCCCCGTCGGGGAATCGAACCCCGGTCTTCCACTATACTAACGAGGACACGGCTAGTCAGACCGCCCTCCCGTTCGCTGGATGTTATCTTGTCCGGAAATTGGGTGCTTGTTGTGCGTCACTCGAGCCGCACTTCCGCGCTCTGTGGTTGCTGAGACAAGGAAAAGGGTGCCCTCCCCATCGGGGAATCGAACCCCCGTCTTCCGCGTGACAGGCGGAGATACTGTCCACTATACTAACGAGGACGCGGCTGGTCTCGTCAGCCTCCCGCTCGTCGGTGTTTGTCAAGGCACAGGCTTTCCTGAAGAGGTCAGATGCCCCCTTGACTCGTCCCTGGGTATTGAGAGGTCACAGCGAGGTCAGCCTGAGGAAAAGGTGCTTTAAGCCTGGAATTGAGCTTTTACACTCATTCCTTTGGTTGGCAGCACTGCCGACTTTCTGGAGTGAAGGGTTGCTGTCCTGCCCCAAGCCAAGCAGTGCATTGCTATCTCCATCTCTCATGTTTGAATGCTCCGCTGTGTTGAGACTGACTACTTCCGGCCCTAACTTTAAAAGCACCTGTTGGAGATGCTGGGGATTGAACCCAGGACCTCATGCATGTGAAGACACGACCAACGCTAGTCCACGTGGTTCCATGGTGTAATGGTTAGCACTCTGGACTCTGAATCCAGCGATCCGAGTTCAAATCTCGGTGGAACCTTTGGATTTGTCGCGCACCTTCAGTGGCGGGAAGACCTTCCGAGGCCGCTTGGCGTGGAGTTTGCAGGGCTGTCTTGCAGCCTGTTATGTTGTCCGGGAATTTGTTGTGCTGCTCCAGCGTAACCTGGCCCTCAATCCTGCTGTGCCCATGAAAATGGTTGCACGGTGCCTCCCCGTCGGGGAATCGAACCCCGGTCTTCCGCGTGACAGGCGGAGATACTGTCCACTATACTAACGAGGACACGGCTAGTCAGACCGCCCTCCCGTTCGCTGGATGTTATCTTGTCCGGAAATTGGGTGCTTGTTGTTCGTCACTCGAGCCGCACTTCCGCGCTCTGTGGTTGCTGAGACAAGGAAAAGGGTGGCCTCCCCGTCGGGGAATCGAACCCCGGTCTTCCGCGTGACAGGCGGAGATACTGTCCACTATACTAACGAGGACGCTGCTGGTCTCGTCAGCCTCCCGCTCGCCGGTGTTTGTCAAGGCACAGGCTTTCCTGAAGAGGTCAGATGCCCCCTTGACTCGTCCCTGGGTATTGAGAGGTCACAGCGAGGTCAGCCTGAGGAAAAGGTGCTTTAAGCCTGGAATTGAGCTTTTACACTCATTCCTTTGGTTGGCAGCACTGCCGACTTTCTGGAGTGAAGGGTTGCTGTCCTGCCCCAAGCCAAGCAGTGCATTGCTATCTCCATCTCTCATGTTTGAATGCTCCGCTGTGTTGAGACTGACTACTTCCGGCCCTAACTTTAAAAGCACCTGTTGGAGATGCTGGGGATTGAACCCAGGACCTCATGCATGTGAAGACACGACCAACGCTAGTCCACGTGGTTCCATGGTGTAATGGTTAGCACTCTGGACTCTGAATCCAGCGATCCGAGTTCAAATCTCGGTGGAACCTTTGGATTTGTCGCGCACCTTCAGTGGCGGGAAGACCTTCCGAGGCCGCTTGGCGTGGAGTTTGCAGGGCTGTCTTGCAGCCTGTTATGTTGTCCGGGAATTTGTTGTGCTGCTCCAGCGTAACCTGGCCCTCAATCCTGCTGTGCCCATGAAAATGGTTGCACGGTGCCTCCCCGTCGGGGAATCGAACCCCGGTCTTCCGCGTGACAGGCGGAGATACTGTCCACTATACTAACGAGGACACGGCTAGTCAGACCGCCCTCCCGTTCGCTGGATGTTATCTTGTCCGGAAATTGGGTGCTTGTTGTTCGTCACTCGAGCCGCACTTCCGCGCTCTGTGGTTGCTGAGACAAGGAAAAGGGTGGCCTCCCCGTCGGGGAATCGAACCCCGGTCTTCCGCGTGACAGGCGGAGATACTGTCCACTATACTAACGAGGACGCTGCTGGTCTCGTCAGCCTCCCGCTCGCCGGTGTTTGTCAAGGCACAGGCTTTCCTGAAGAGGTCAGATGCCCCCTTGACTCGTCCCTGGGTATTGAGAGGTCACAGCGAGGTCAGCCTGAGGAAAAGGTGCTTTAAGCCTGGAATTGAGCTTTTACACTCATTCCTTTGGTTGGCAGCCTACATGAGCATGAGCTGACCAAAGCTCCAACCAGCACTGCCGACTTTCTGGAGTGAAGGGTTGCTGTCCTGCCCCAAGCCAAGCAGTGCATTGCTATCTCCATCTCTCATGTTTGAATGCTCCGCTGTGTTGAGACTGACTACTTCCGGCCCTAACTTTAAAAGCACCTGTTGGAGATGCTGGGGATTGAACCCAGGACCTCATGCATGCGAAGACACGACCAACGCTAGTCCACGTGGTTCCATGGTGTAATGGTTAGCACTCTGGACTCTGAATCCAGCGATCCGAGTTCAAATCTCGGTGGAACCTTTGGATTTGTCGCGCACCTTCAGTGGCGGGAAGACCTTCCGAGGCCGCTTGGTGTGGAGTTTGCAGGGCTGTCTTGCAGCCTGTTATGTTGTCCGGGAATTTGTTGTGCTGCTCCAGCGTAACCTGGCCCTCAATCCTGCTGTGCCCATGAAAATGGTTGCACGGTGCCTCCCCGTCAGGGAATCGAACCCCGGTCTTCCGCGTGACAGGCGGAGATACTGTCCACTATACTAACGAGGACGCGGCTGGTCTCGTCAGCCTCCCGCTCGCCGGTGTTTGTCAAGGCACAGGCTTTCCTGAAGAGGTCAGATGCCCCCTTGACTCGTCCCTGGGTATTGAGAGGTCACAGCGAGGTCAGCCTGAGGAAAAGGTGCTTTAAGCCTGGAATTGAGCTTTTACACTCATTCCTTTGGTTGGCAGCCTACATGAGCATGAGCTGACCAAAGCTCCAACCAGCACTGCCGACTTTCTGGAGTGAAGGGTTGCTGTCCTGCCCCAAGCCAAGCAGTGCATTGCTATCTCCATCTCTCATGTTTGAATGCTCCGCTGTGTTGAGACTGACTACTTCCGGCCCTAACTTTAAAAGCACCTGTTGGAGATGCTGGGGATTGAACCCAGGACCTCATGCATGTGAAGACACGATCAATGCTCGTCCACGTGGTTCCATGGTGTAATGGTTAGCACTCTGGACTCTGAATCCAGCGATCCGAGTTCAAATCTCGGTGGAACCTTTGGATTTGTCGCGCACCTTCAGTGGCGGGAAGACCTTCCGAGGCCGCTTGGCGTGGAGTTTGCAGGGCTGTCTTGCAGGCTGTTATGTTGTCCGGGAATTTGTTGTGCTGCTCCAGCGTAACCTGGCCCTCAATCCTGCTGTGCCCATGAAAATGGTTGCACGGTGCCTCCCCGTCGGGGAATCGAACCCCGGTCTTCCACTATACTAACGAGGACACGGCTAGTCAGACCGCCCTCCCGTTCGCTGGATGTTATCTTGTCCGGAAATTGGGTGCTTGTTGTGCGTCACTCGAGCCGCACTTCCGCGCTCTGTGGTTGCTGAGACAAGGAAAAGGGTGCCCTCCCCATCGGGGAATCGAACCCCCGTCTTCCGCGTGACAGGCGGAGATACTGTCCACTATACTAACGAGGACGCGGCTGGTCTCGTCAGCCTCCAGCTCGTCGGTGTTTGTCAAGGCACAGGCTTTCCTGAAGAGGTCAGATGCCCCCTTGACTCGTCCCTGGGTATTGAGAGGTCACAGCGAGGTCAGCCTGAGGAAAAGGTGCTTTAAGCCTGGAATTGAGCTTTTACACTCATTCCTTTGGTTGGCAGCACTGCCGACTTTCTGGAGTGAAGGGTTGCTGTCCTGCCCCAAGCCAAGCAGTGCATTGCTATCTCCATCTCTCATGTTTGAATGCTCCGCTGTGTTGAGACTGACTACTTCCGGCCCTAACTTTAAAAGCACCTGTTGGAGATGCTGGGGATTGAACCCAGGACCTCATGCATGTGAAGACACGACCAACGCTAGTCCACGTGGTTCCATGGTGTAATGGTTAGCACTCTGGACTCTGAATCCAGCGATCCGAGTTCAAATCTCGGTGGAACCTTTGGATTTGTCGCGCACCTTCAGTGGCGGGAAGACCTTCCGAGGCCGCTTGGCGTGGAGTTTGCAGGGCTGTCTTGCAGCCTGTTATGTTGTCCGGGAATTTGTTGTGCTGCTCCAGCGTAACCTGGCCCTCAATCCTGCTGTGCCCATGAAAATGGTTGCACGGTGCCTCCCCCGTCGGGGAATCGAACCCCGGTCTTCCGCGTGACAGGCGGAGATACTGTCCACTATACTAACGAGGACACGGCTAGTCAGACCGCCCTCCCGTTCGCTGGATGTTATCTTGTCCGGAAATTGGGTGCTTGTTGTTCGTCACTCGAGCCGCACTTCCGCGCTCTGTGGTTGCTGAGACAAGGAAAAGGGTGGCCTCCCCGTCGGGGAATCGAACCCCGGTCTTCCGCGTGACAGGCGGAGATACTGTCCACTATACTAACGAGGACGCTGCTGGTCTCGTCAGCCTCCCGCTCGCCGGTGTTTGTCAAGGCACAGGCTTTCCTGAAGAGGTCAGATGCCCCCTTGACTCGTCCCTGGGTATTGAGAGGTCACAGCGAAGTCAGCCTGAGGAAAAGGTGCTTTAAGCCTGGAATTGAGCTTTTACACTCATTCCTTTGGTTGGCAGCCTACATGAGCATGAGCTGACCAAAGCTCCAACCAGCACTGCCGACTTTCTGGAGTGAAGGGTTGCTGTCCTGCCCCAAGCCAAGCAGTGCATTGCTATCTCCATCTCTCATGTTTGAATGCTCCGCTGTGTTGAGACTGACTACTTCCGGCCCTAACTTTAAAAGCACCTGTTGGAGATGCTGGGGATTGAACCCAGGACCTCATGCATGTGAAGACACGACCAACGCTAGTCCACGTGGTTCCATGGTGTAATGGTTAGCACTCTGGACTCTGAATCCAGCGATCCGAGTTCAAATCTCGGTGGAACCTTTGGATTTGTCGCGCACCTTCAGTGGCGGGAAGACCTTCCGAGGCCGCTTGGCGTGGAGTTTGCAGGGCTGTTATGTTGTCCGGGAATTTGTTGTGCTGCTCCAGCGTAACCTGGCCCTCAATCCTGCTGTGCCCATGAAAATGGTTGCACGGTGCCTCCCCGTCGGGGAATCGAACCCCGGTCTTCCGCGTGACAGGCGGAGATACTGTCCACTATACTAACGAGGACACGGCTAGTCAGACCGCCCTCCCGTTCGCTGGATGTTATCTTGTCCGGAAATTGGGTGCTTGTTGTTCGTCACTCGAGCCGCACTTCCGCGCTCTGTGGTTGCTGAGACAAGGAAAAGGGTGGCCTCCCCGTCGGGGAATCGAACCCCGGTCTTCCGCGTGACAGGCGGAGATACTGTCCACTATACTAACGAGGACGCTGCTGGTCTCGTCAGCCTCCCGCTCGCCGGTGTTTGTCAAGGCACAGGCTTTCCTGAAGAGGTCAGATGCCCCCTTGACTCGTCCCTGGGTATTGAGAGGTCACAGCGAGGTCAGCCTGAGGAAAAGGTGCTTTAAGCCTGGAATTGAGCTTTTACACTCATTCCTTTGGTTGGCAGCCTACATGAGCATGAGCTGACCAAAGCTCCAACCAGCACTGCCGACTTTCTGGAGTGAAGGGTTGCTGTCCTGCCCCAAGCCAAGCAGTGCATTGCTATCTCCATCTCTCATGTTTGAATGCTCCGCTGTGTTGAGACTGACTACTTCCGGCCCTAACTTTAAAAGCACCTGTTGGAGATGCTGGGGATTGAACCCAGGACCTCATGCATGCGAAGACACGACCAACGCTAGTCCACGTGGTTCCATGGTGTAATGGTTAGCACTCTGGACTCTGAATCCAGCGATCCGAGTTCAAATCTCGGTGGAACCTTTGGATTTGTCGCGCACCTTCAGTGGCGGGAAGACCTTCCGAGGCCGCTTGGTGTGGAGTTTGCAGGGCTGTCTTGCAGCCTGTTATGTTGTCCGGGAATTTGTTGTGCTGCTCCAGCGTAACCTGGCCCTCAATCCTGCTGTGCCCATGAAAATGGTTGCACGGTGCCTCCCCGTCGGGGAATCGAACCCCGGTCTTCCACTATACTAACGAGGACACGGCTAGTCAGACCGCCCTCCCGTTCGCTGGATGTTATCTTGTCCGGAAATTGGGTGCTTGTTGTGCGTCACTCGAGCCGCACTTCCGCGCTCTGTGGTTGCTGAGACAAGGAAAAGGGTGCCCTCCCCATCGGGGAATCGAACCCCCGTCTTCCGCGTGACAGGCGGAGATACTGTCCACTATACTAACGAGGACGCGGCTGGTCTCGTCAGCCTCCCGCTCGTCGGTGTTTGTCAAGGCACAGGCTTTCCTGAAGAGGTCAGATGCCCCCTTGACTCGTCCCTGGGTATTGAGAGGTCACAGCGAGGTCAGCCTGAGGAAAAGGTGCTTTAAGCCTGGAATTGAGCTTTTACACTCATTCCTTTGGTTGGCAGCACTGCCGACTTTCTGGAGTGAAGGGTTGCTGTCCTGCCCCAAGCCAAGCAGTGCATTGCTATCTCCATCTCTCATGTTTGAATGCTCCGCTGTGTTGAGACTGACTACTTCCGGCCCTAACTTTAAAAGCACCTGTTGGAGATGCTGGGGATTGAACCCAGGACCTCATGCATGTGAAGACACGACCAACGCTAGTCCACGTGGTTCCATGGTGTAATGGTTAGCACTCTGGACTCTGAATCCAGCGATCCGAGTTCAAATCTCGGTGGAACCTTTGGATTTGTCGCGCACCTTCAGTGGCGGGAAGACCTTCCGAGGCCGCTTGGCGTGGAGTTTGCAGGGCTGTCTTGCAGCCTGTTATGTTGTCCGGGAATTTGTTGTGCTGCTCCAGCGTAACCTGGCCCTCAATCCTGCTGTGCCCATGAAAATGGTTGCACGGTGCCTCCCCGTCGGGGAATCGAACCCCGGTCTTCCGCGTGACAGGCGGAGATACTGTCCACTATACTAACGAGGACACGGCTAGTCAGACCGCCCTCCCGTTCGCTGGATGTTATCTTGTCCGGAAATTGGGTGCTTGTTGTTCGTCACTCGAGCCGCACTTCCGCGCTCTGTGGTTGCTGAGACAAGGAAAAGGGTGGCCTCCCCGTCGGGGAATCGAACCCCGGTCTTCCGCGTGACAGGCGGAGATACTGTCCACTATACTAACGAGGACGCTGCTGGTCTCGTCAGCCTCCCGCTCGCCGGTGTTTGTCAAGGCACAGGCTTTCCTGAAGAGGTCAGATGCCCCCTTGACTCGTCCCTGGGTATTGAGAGGTCACAGCGAGGTCAGCCTGAGGAAAAGGTGCTTTAAGCCTGGAATTGAGCTTTTACACTCATTCCTTTGGTTGGCAGCCTACATGAGCATGAGCTGACCAAAGCTCCAACCAGCACTGCCGACTTTCTGGAGTGAAGGGTTGCTGTCCTGCCCCAAGCCAAGCAGTGCATTGCTATCTCCATCTCTCATGTTTGAATGCTCCGCTGTGTTGAGACTGACTACTTCCGGCCCTAACTTTAAAAGCACCTGTTGGAGATGCTGGGGATTGAACCCAGGACCTCATGCATGCGAAGACACGACCAACGCTAGTCCACGTGGTTCCATGGTGTAATGGTTAGCACTCTGGACTCTGAATCCAGCGATCCGAGTTCAAATCTCGGTGGAACCTTTGGATTTGTCGCGCACCTTCAGTGGCGGGAAGACCTTCCGAGGCCGCTTGGTGTGGAGTTTGCAGGGCTGTCTTGCAGCCTGTTATGTTGTCCGGGAATTTGTTGTGCTGCTCCAGCGTAACCTGGCCCTCAATCCTGCTGTGCCCATGAAAATGGTTGCACGGTGCCTCCCCGTCAGGGAATCGAACCCCGGTCTTCCGCGTGACAGGCGGAGATACTGTCCACTATACTAACGAGGACGCGGCTGGTCTCGTCAGCCTCCCGCTCGCCGGTGTTTGTCAAGGCACAGGCTTTCCTGAAGAGGTCAGATGCCCCCTTGACTCGTCCCTGGGTATTGAGAGGTCACAGCGAGGTCAGCCTGAGGAAAAGGTGCTTTAAGCCTGGAATTGAGCTTTTACACTCATTCCTTTGGTTGGCAGCCTACATGAGCATGAGCTGACCAAAGCTCCAACCAGCACTGCCGACTTTCTGGAGTGAAGGGTTGCTGTCCTGCCCCAAGCCAAGCAGTGCATTGCTATCTCCATCTCTCATGTTTGAATGCTCCGCTGTGTTGAGACTGACTACTTCCGGCCCTAACTTTAAAAGCACCTGTTGGAGATGCTGGGGATTGAACCCAGGACCTCATGCATGTGAAGACACGATCAATGCTCGTCCACGTGGTTCCATGGTGTAATGGTTAGCACTCTGGACTCTGAATCCAGCGATCCGAGTTCAAATCTCGGTGGAACCTTTGGATTTGTCGCGCACCTTCAGTGGCGGGAAGACCTTCCGAGGCCGCTTGGCGTGGAGTTTGCAGGGCTGTCTTGCAGGCTGTTATGTTGTCCGGGAATTTGTTGTGCTGCTCCAGCGTAACCTGGCCCTCAATCCTGCTGTGCCCATGAAAATGGTTGCACGGTGCCTCCCCGTCGGGGAATCGAACCCCGGTCTTCCGCGTGACAGGCGGAGATACTGTCCACTATACTAACGAGGACGCGGCTGGTCTCGTCAGCCTCCCGCTCGCCGGTGTTTGTCAAGGCACAGGCTTTCCTGAAGAGGTCAGATGCCCCCTTGACTCGTCCCTGGGTATTGAGAGGTCACAGCGAGGTCAGCCTGAGGAAAAGGTGCTTTAAGCCTGGAATTGAGCTTTTACACTCATTCCTTTGGTTGGCAGCCTATATGAGCATGAGCTGACCAAAGCTCCAACCAGCACTGCCGACTTTCTGGAGTGAAGGGTTGCTGTCCTGCCCCAAGCCAAGCAGTGCATTGCTATCTCCATCTCTCATGTTTGAATGCTCCGCTGTGTTGAGACTGACTACTTCCGGCCCTAACTTTAAAAGCACCTGTTGGAGATGCTGGGGATTGAACCCAGGACCTCATGCATGCGAAGACACGATCAATGCTCGTCCACGTGGTTCCATGGTGTAATGGTTAGCACTCTGGACTCTGAATCCAGCGATCCGAGTTCAAATCTCGGTGGAACCTTTGGATTTGTCGCGCACCTTCAGTGGCGGGAAGACCTTCCGAGGCCGCTTGGCGTGGAGTTTGCAGGGCTGTCTTGCAGGCTGTTATGTTGTCCGGGAATTTGTTGTGCTGCTCCAGCGTAACCTGGCCCTCAATCCTGCTGTGCCCATGAAAATGGTTGCACGGTGCCTCCCCGTCGGGGAATCGAACCCCGGTCTTCCACTATACTAACGAGGACACGGCTAGTCAGACCGCCCTCCCGTTCGCTGGATGTTATCTTGTCCGGAAATTGGGTGCTTGTTGTGCGTCACTCGAGCCGCACTTCCGCGCTCTGTGGTTGCTGAGACAAGGAAAAGGGTGCCCTCCCCATCGGGGAATCGAACCCCCGTCTTCCGCGTGACAGGCGGAGATACTGTCCACTATACTAACGAGGACGCGGCTGGTCTCGTCAGCCTCCCGCTCGTCGGTGTTTGTCAAGGCACAGGCTTTCCTGAAGAGGTCAGATGCCCCCTTGACTCGTCCCTGGGTATTGAGAGGTCACAGCGAGGTCAGCCTGAGGAAAAGGTGCTTTAAGCCTGGAATTGAGCTTTTACACTCATTCCTTTGGTTGGCAGCACTGCCGACTTTCTGGAGTGAAGGGTTGCTGTCCTGCCCCAAGCCAAGCAGTGCATTGCTATCTCCATCTCTCATGTTTGAATGCTCCGCTGTGTTGAGACTGACTACTTCCGGCCCTAACTTTAAAAGCACCTGTTGGAGATGCTGGGGATTGAACCCAGGACCTCATGCATGTGAAGACACGACCAACGCTAGTCCACGTGGTTCCATGGTGTAATGGTTAGCACTCTGGACTCTGAATCCAGCGATCCGAGTTCAAATCTCGGTGGAACCTTTGGATTTGTCGCGCACCTTCAGTGGCGGGAAGACCTTCCGAGGCCGCTTGGCGTGGAGTTTGCAGGGCTGTCTTGCAGCCTGTTATGTTGTCCGGGAATTTGTTGTGCTGCTCCAGCGTAACCTGGCCCTCAATCCTGCTGTGCCCATGAAAATGGTTGCACGGTGCCTCCCCGTCGGGGAATCGAACCCCGGTCTTCCGCGTGACAGGCGGAGATACTGTCCACTATACTAACGAGGACACGGCTAGTCAGACCGCCCTCCCGTTCGCTGGATGTTATCTTGTCCGGAAATTGGGTGCTTGTTGTTCGTCACTCGAGCCGCACTTCCGCGCTCTGTGGTTGCTGAGACAAGGAAAAGGGTGGCCTCCCCGTCGGGGAATCGAACCCCGGTCTTCCGCGTGACAGGCGGAGATACTGTCCACTATACTAACGAGGACGCTGCTGGTCTCGTCAGCCTCCCGCTCGCCGGTGTTTGTCAAGGCACAGGCTTTCCTGAAGAGGTCAGATGCCCCCTTGACTCGTCCCTGGGTATTGAGAGGTCACAGCGAGGTCAGCCTGAGGAAAAGGTGCTTTAAGCCTGGAATTGAGCTTTTACACTCATTCCTTTGGTTGGCAGCACTGCCGACTTTCTGGAGTGAAGGGTTGCTGTCCTGCCCCAAGCCAAGCAGTGCATTGCTATCTCCATCTCTCATGTTTGAATGCTCCGCTGTGTTGAGACTGACTACTTCCGGCCCTAACTTTAAAAGCACCTGTTGGAGATGCTGGGGATTGAACCCAGGACCTCATGCATGTGAAGACACGACCAACGCTAGTCCACGTGGTTCCATGGTGTAATGGTTAGCACTCTGGACTCTGAATCCAGCGATCCGAGTTCAAATCTCGGTGGAACCTTTGGATTTGTCGCGCACCTTCAGTGGCGGGAAGACCTTCCGAGGCCGCTTGGCGTGGAGTTTGCAGGGCTGTCTTGCAGCCTGTTATGTTGTCCGGGAATTTGTTGTGCTGCTCCAGCGTAACCTGGCCCTCAATCCTGCTGTGCCCATGAAAATGGTTGCACGGTGCCTCCCCGTCGGGGAATCGAACCCCGGTCTTCCGCGTGACAGGCGGAGATACTGTCCACTATACTAACGAGGACACGGCTAGTCAGACCGCCCTCCCGTTCGCTGGATGTTATCTTGTCCGGAAATTGGGTGCTTGTTGTTCGTCACTCGAGCCGCACTTCCGCGCTCTGTGGTTGCTGAGACAAGGAAAAGGGTGGCCTCCCCGTCGGGGAATCGAACCCCGGTCTTCCGCGTGACAGGCGGAGATACTGTCCACTATACTAACGAGGACGCTGCTGGTCTCGTCAGCCTCCCGCTCGCCGGTGTTTGTCAAGGCACAGGCTTTCCTGAAGAGGTCAGATGCCCCCTTGACTCGTCCCTGGGTATTGAGAGGTCACAGCGAGGTCAGCCTGAGGAAAAGGTGCTTTAAGCCTGGAATTGAGCTTTTACACTCATTCCTTTGGTTGGCAGCCTACATGAGCATGAGCTGACCAAAGCTCCAACCAGCACTGCCGACTTTCTGGAGTGAAGGGTTGCTGTCCTGCCCCAAGCCAAGCAGTGCATTGCTATCTCCATCTCTCATGTTTGAATGCTCCGCTGTGTTGAGACTGACTACTTCCGGCCCTAACTTTAAAAGCACCTGTTGGAGATGCTGGGGATTGAACCCAGGACCTCATGCATGCGAAGACACGACCAACGCTAGTCCACGTGGTTCCATGGTGTAATGGTTAGCACTCTGGACTCTGAATCCAGCGATCCGAGTTCAAATCTCGGTGGAACCTTTGGATTTGTCGCGCACCTTCAGTGGCGGGAAGACCTTCCGAGGCCGCTTGGTGTGGAGTTTGCAGGGCTGTCTTGCAGCCTGTTATGTTGTCCGGGAATTTGTTGTGCTGCTCCAGCGTAACCTGGCCCTCAATCCTGCTGTGCCCATGAAAATGGTTGCACGGTGCCTCCCCGTCAGGGAATCGAACCCCGGTCTTCCGCGTGACAGGCGGAGATACTGTCCACTATACTAACGAGGACGCGGCTGGTCTCGTCAGCCTCCCGCTCGCCGGTGTTTGTCAAGGCACAGGCTTTCCTGAAGAGGTCAGATGCCCCCTTGACTCGTCCCTGGGTATTGAGAGGTCACAGCGAGGTCAGCCTGAGGAAAAGGTGCTTTAAGCCTGGAATTGAGCTTTTACACTCATTCCTTTGGTTGGCAGCCTACATGAGCATGAGCTGACCAAAGCTCCAACCAGCACTGCCGACTTTCTGGAGTGAAGGGTTGCTGTCCTGCCCCAAGCCAAGCAGTGCATTGCTATCTCCATCTCTCATGTTTGAATGCTCCGCTGTGTTGAGACTGACTACTTCCGGCCCTAACTTTAAAAGCACCTGTTGGAGATGCTGGGGATTGAACCCAGGACCTCATGCATGTGAAGACACGATCAATGCTCGTCCACGTGGTTCCATGGTGTAATGGTTAGCACTCTGGACTCTGAATCCAGCGATCCGAGTTCAAATCTCGGTGGAACCTTTGGATTTGTCGCGCACCTTCAGTGGCGGGAAGACCTTCCGAGGCCGCTTGGCGTGGAGTTTGCAGGGCTGTCTTGCAGGCTGTTATGTTGTCCGGGAATTTGTTGTGCTGCTCCAGCGTAACCTGGCCCTCAATCCTGCTGTGCCCATGAAAATGGTTGCACGGTGCCTCCCCGTCGGGGAATCGAACCCCGGTCTTCCACTATACTAACGAGGACACGGCTAGTCAGACCGCCCTCCCGTTCGCTGGATGTTATCTTGTCCGGAAATTGGGTGCTTGTTGTGCGTCACTCGAGCCGCACTTCCGCGCTCTGTGGTTGCTGAGACAAGGAAAAGGGTGCCCTCCCCATCGGGGAATCGAACCCCCGTCTTCCGCGTGACAGGCGGAGATACTGTCCACTATACTAACGAGGACGCGGCTGGTCTCGTCAGCCTCCAGCTCGTCGGTGTTTGTCAAGGCACAGGCTTTCCTGAAGAGGTCAGATGCCCCCTTGACTCGTCCCTGGGTATTGAGAGGTCACAGCGAGGTCAGCCTGAGGAAAAGGTGCTTTAAGCCTGGAATTGAGCTTTTACACTCATTCCTTTGGTTGGCAGCACTGCCGACTTTCTGGAGTGAAGGGTTGCTGTCCTGCCCCAAGCCAAGCAGTGCATTGCTATCTCCATCTCTCATGTTTGAATGCTCCGCTGTGTTGAGACTGACTACTTCCGGCCCTAACTTTAAAAGCACCTGTTGGAGATGCTGGGGATTGAACCCAGGACCTCATGCATGTGAAGACACGACCAACGCTAGTCCACGTGGTTCCATGGTGTAATGGTTAGCACTCTGGACTCTGAATCCAGCGATCCGAGTTCAAATCTCGGTGGAACCTTTGGATTTGTCGCGCACCTTCAGTGGCGGGAAGACCTTCCGAGGCCGCTTGGCGTGGAGTTTGCAGGGCTGTCTTGCAGCCTGTTATGTTGTCCGGGAATTTGTTGTGCTGCTCCAGCGTAACCTGGCCCTCAATCCTGCTGTGCCCATGAAAATGGTTGCACGGTGCCTCCCCCGTCGGGGAATCGAACCCCGGTCTTCCGCGTGACAGGCGGAGATACTGTCCACTATACTAACGAGGACACGGCTAGTCAGACCGCCCTCCCGTTCGCTGGATGTTATCTTGTCCGGAAATTGGGTGCTTGTTGTTCGTCACTCGAGCCGCACTTCCGCGCTCTGTGGTTGCTGAGACAAGGAAAAGGGTGGCCTCCCCGTCGGGGAATCGAACCCCGGTCTTCCGCGTGACAGGCGGAGATACTGTCCACTATACTAACGAGGACGCTGCTGGTCTCGTCAGCCTCCCGCTCGCCGGTGTTTGTCAAGGCACAGGCTTTCCTGAAGAGGTCAGATGCCCCCTTGACTCGTCCCTGGGTATTGAGAGGTCACAGCGAAGTCAGCCTGAGGAAAAGGTGCTTTAAGCCTGGAATTGAGCTTTTACACTCATTCCTTTGGTTGGCAGCCTACATGAGCATGAGCTGACCAAAGCTCCAACCAGCACTGCCGACTTTCTGGAGTGAAGGGTTGCTGTCCTGCCCCAAGCCAAGCAGTGCATTGCTATCTCCATCTCTCATGTTTGAATGCTCCGCTGTGTTGAGACTGACTACTTCCGGCCCTAACTTTAAAAGCACCTGTTGGAGATGCTGGGGATTGAACCCAGGACCTCATGCATGTGAAGACACGACCAACGCTAGTCCACGTGGTTCCATGGTGTAATGGTTAGCACTCTGGACTCTGAATCCAGCGATCCGAGTTCAAATCTCGGTGGAACCTTTGGATTTGTCGCGCACCTTCAGTGGCGGGAAGACCTTCCGAGGCCGCTTGGCGTGGAGTTTGCAGGGCTGTTATGTTGTCCGGGAATTTGTTGTGCTGCTCCAGCGTAACCTGGCCCTCAATCCTGCTGTGCCCATGAAAATGGTTGCACGGTGCCTCCCCGTCGGGGAATCGAACCCCGGTCTTCCGCGTGACAGGCGGAGATACTGTCCACTATACTAACGAGGACACGGCTAGTCAGACCGCCCTCCCGTTCGCTGGATGTTATCTTGTCCGGAAATTGGGTGCTTGTTGTTCGTCACTCGAGCCGCACTTCCGCGCTCTGTGGTTGCTGAGACAAGGAAAAGGGTGGCCTCCCCGTCGGGGAATCGAACCCCGGTCTTCCGCGTGACAGGCGGAGATACTGTCCACTATACTAACGAGGACGCTGCTGGTCTCGTCAGCCTCCCGCTCGCCGGTGTTTGTCAAGGCACAGGCTTTCCTGAAGAGGTCAGATGCCCCCTTGACTCGTCCCTGGGTATTGAGAGGTCACAGCGAGGTCAGCCTGAGGAAAAGGTGCTTTAAGCCTGGAATTGAGCTTTTACACTCATTCCTTTGGTTGGCAGCCTACATGAGCATGAGCTGACCAAAGCTCCAACCAGCACTGCCGACTTTCTGGAGTGAAGGGTTGCTGTCCTGCCCCAAGCCAAGCAGTGCATTGCTATCTCCATCTCTCATGTTTGAATGCTCCGCTGTGTTGAGACTGACTACTTCCGGCCCTAACTTTAAAAGCACCTGTTGGAGATGCTGGGGATTGAACCCAGGACCTCATGCATGCGAAGACACGACCAACGCTAGTCCACGTGGTTCCATGGTGTAATGGTTAGCACTCTGGACTCTGAATCCAGCGATCCGAGTTCAAATCTCGGTGGAACCTTTGGATTTGTCGCGCACCTTCAGTGGCGGGAAGACCTTCCGAGGCCGCTTGGTGTGGAGTTTGCAGGGCTGTCTTGCAGCCTGTTATGTTGTCCGGGAATTTGTTGTGCTGCTCCAGCGTAACCTGGCCCTCAATCCTGCTGTGCCCATGAAAATGGTTGCACGGTGCCTCCCCGTCGGGGAATCGAACCCCGGTCTTCCACTATACTAACGAGGACACGGCTAGTCAGACCGCCCTCCCGTTCGCTGGATGTTATCTTGTCCGGAAATTGGGTGCTTGTTGTGCGTCACTCGAGCCGCACTTCCGCGCTCTGTGGTTGCTGAGACAAGGAAAAGGGTGCCCTCCCCATCGGGGAATCGAACCCCCGTCTTCCGCGTGACAGGCGGAGATACTGTCCACTATACTAACGAGGACGCGGCTGGTCTCGTCAGCCTCCCGCTCGTCGGTGTTTGTCAAGGCACAGGCTTTCCTGAAGAGGTCAGATGCCCCCTTGACTCGTCCCTGGGTATTGAGAGGTCACAGCGAGGTCAGCCTGAGGAAAAGGTGCTTTAAGCCTGGAATTGAGCTTTTACACTCATTCCTTTGGTTGGCAGCACTGCCGACTTTCTGGAGTGAAGGGTTGCTGTCCTGCCCCAAGCCAAGCAGTGCATTGCTATCTCCATCTCTCATGTTTGAATGCTCCGCTGTGTTGAGACTGACTACTTCCGGCCCTAACTTTAAAAGCACCTGTTGGAGATGCTGGGGATTGAACCCAGGACCTCATGCATGTGAAGACACGACCAACGCTAGTCCACGTGGTTCCATGGTGTAATGGTTAGCACTCTGGACTCTGAATCCAGCGATCCGAGTTCAAATCTCGGTGGAACCTTTGGATTTGTCGCGCACCTTCAGTGGCGGGAAGACCTTCCGAGGCCGCTTGGCGTGGAGTTTGCAGGGCTGTCTTGCAGCCTGTTATGTTGTCCGGGAATTTGTTGTGCTGCTCCAGCGTAACCTGGCCCTCAATCCTGCTGTGCCCATGAAAATGGTTGCACGGTGCCTCCCCGTCGGGGAATCGAACCCCGGTCTTCCGCGTGACAGGCGGAGATACTGTCCACTATACTAACGAGGACACGGCTAGTCAGACCGCCCTCCCGTTCGCTGGATGTTATCTTGTCCGGAAATTGGGTGCTTGTTGTTCGTCACTCGAGCCGCACTTCCGCGCTCTGTGGTTGCTGAGACAAGGAAAACGGTGGCCTCCCCGTCGGGGAATCGAACCCCGGTCTTCCGCGTGACAGGCGGAGATACTGTCCACTATACTAACGAGGACGCTGCTGGTCTCGTCAGCCTCCCGCTCGCCGGTGTTTGTCAAGGCACAGGCTTTCCTGAAGAGGTCAGATGCCCCCTTGACTCGTCCCTGGGTATTGAGAGGTCACAGCGAGGTCAGCCTGAGGAAAAGGTGCTTTAAGCCTGGAATTGAGCTTTTACACTCATTCCTTTGGTTGGCAGCCTACATGAGCATGAGCTGACCAAAGCTCCAACCAGCACTGCCGACTTTCTGGAGTGAAGGGTTGCTGTCCTGCCCCAAGCCAAGCAGTGCATTGCTATCTCCATCTCTCATGTTTGAATGCTCCGCTGTGTTGAGACTGACTACTTCCGGCCCTAACTTTAAAAGCACCTGTTGGAGATGCTGGGGATTGAACCCAGGACCTCATGCATGCGAAGACACGACCAACGCTAGTCCACGTGGTTCCATGGTGTAATGGTTAGCACTCTGGACTCTGAATCCAGCGATCCGAGTTCAAATCTCGGTGGAACCTTTGGATTTGTCGCGCACCTTCAGTGGCGGGAAGACCTTCCGAGGCCGCTTGGTGTGGAGTTTGCAGGGCTGTCTTGCAGCCTGTTATGTTGTCCGGGAATTTGTTGTGCTGCTCCAGCGTAACCTGGCCCTCAATCCTGCTGTGCCCATGAAAATGGTTGCACGGTGCCTCCCCGTCGGGGAATCGAACCCCGGTCTTCCGCGTGACAGGCGGAGATACTGTCCACTATACTAACGAGGACGCGGCTGGTCTCGTCAGCCTCCCGCTCGCCGGTGTTTGTCAAGGCACAGGCTTTCCTGAAGAGGTCAGATGCCCCCTTGACTCGTCCCTGGGTATTGAGAGGTCACAGCGAGGTCAGCCTGAGGAAAAGGTGCTTTAAGCCTGGAATTGAGCTTTTACACTCATTCCTTTGGTTGGCAGCCTACATGAGCATGAGCTGACCAAAGCTCCAACCAGCACTGCCGACTTTCTGGAGTGAAGGGTTGCTGTCCTGCCCCAAGCCAAGCAGTGCATTGCTATCTCCATCTCTCATGTTTGAATGCTCCGCTGTGTTGAGACTGACTACTTCCGGCCCTAACTTTAAAAGCACCTGTTGGAGATGCTGGGGATTGAACCCAGGACCTCATGCATGTGAAGACACGACCAACGCTAGTCCACGTGGTTCCATGGTGTAATGGTTAGCACTCTGGACTCTGAATCCAGCGATCCGAGTTCAAATCTCGGTGGAACCTTTGGATTTGTCGCGCACCTTCAGTGGCGGGAAGACCTTCCGAGGCCGCTTGGCGTGGAGTTTGCAGGGCTGTCTTGCAGCCTGTTATGTTGTCCGGGAATTTGTTGTGCTGCTCCAGCGTAACCTGGCCCTCAATCCTGCTGTGCCCATGAAAATGGTTGCACGGTGCCTCCCCGTCGGGGAATCGAACCCCGGTCTTCCGCGTGACAGGCGGAGATACTGTCCACTATACTAACGAGGACACGGCTAGTCAGACCGCCCTCCCGTTCGCTGGATGTTATCTTGTCCGGAAATTGGGTGCTTGTTGTTCGTCACTCGAGCCGCACTTCCGCGCTCTGTGGTTGCTGAGACAAGGAAAAGGGTGGCCTCCCCGTCGGGGAATCGAACCCCGGTCTTCCGCGTGACAGGCGGAGATACTGTCCACTATACTAACGAGGACGCTGCTGGTCTCGTCAGCCTCCCGCTCGCCGGTGTTTGTCAAGGCACAGGCTTTCCTGAAGAGGTCAGATGCCCCCTTGACTCGTCCCTGGGTATTGAGAGGTCACAGCGAGGTCAGCCTGAGGAAAAGGTGCTTTAAGCCTGGAATTGAGCTTTTACACTCATTCCTTTGGTTGGCAGCCTACATGAGCATGAGCTGACCAAAGCTCCAACCAGCACTGCCGACTTTCTGGAGTGAAGGGTTGCTGTCCTGCCCCAAGCCAAGCAGTGCATTGCTATCTCCATCTCTCATGTTTGAATGCTCCGCTGTGTTGAGACTGACTACTTCCGGCCCTAACTTTAAAAGCACCTGTTGGAGATGCTGGGGATTGAACCCAGGACCTCATGCATGCGAAGACACGACCAACGCTAGTCCACGTGGTTCCATGGTGTAATGGTTAGCACTCTGGACTCTGAATCCAGCGATCCGAGTTCAAATCTCGGTGGAACCTTTGGATTTGTCGCGCACCTTCAGTGGCGGGAAGACCTTCCGAGGCCGCTTGGTGTGGAGTTTGCAGGGCTGTCTTGCAGCCTGTTATGTTGTCCGGGAATTTGTTGTGCTGCTCCAGCGTAACCTGGCCCTCAATCCTGCTGTGCCCATGAAAATGGTTGCACGGTGCCTCCCCGTCGGGGAATCGAACCCCGGTCTTCCGCGTGACAGGCGGAGATACTGTCCACTATACTAACGAGGACGCGGCTGGTCTCGTCAGCCTCCCGCTCGCCGGTGTTTGTCAAGGCACAGGCTTTCCTGAAGAGGTCAGATGCCCCCTTGACTCGTCCCTGGGTATTGAGAGGTCACAGCGAGGTCAGCCTGAGGAAAAGGTGCTTTAAGCCTGGAATTGAGCTTTTACACTCATTCCTTTGGTTGGCAGCCTATATGAGCATGAGCTGACCAAAGCTCCAACCAGCACTGCCGACTTTCTGGAGTGAAGGGTTGCTGTCCTGCCCCAAGCCAAGCAGTGCATTGCTATCTCCATCTCTCATGTTTGAATGCTCCGCTGTGTTGAGACTGACTACTTCCGGCCCTAACTTTAAAAGCACCTGTTGGAGATGCTGGGGATTGAACCCAGGACCTCATGCATGCGAAGACACGATCAATGCTCGTCCACGTGGTTCCATGGTGTAATGGTTAGCACTCTGGACTCTGAATCCAGCGATCCGAGTTCAAATCTCGGTGGAACCTTTGGATTTGTCGCGCACCTTCAGTGGCGGGAAGACCTTCCGAGGCCGCTTGGCGTGGAGTTTGCAGGGCTGTCTTGCAGGCTGTTATGTTGTCCGGGAATTTGTTGTGCTGCTCCAGCGTAACCTGGCCCTCAATCCTGCTGTGCCCATGAAAATGGTTGCACGGTGCCTCCCCGTCGGGGAATCGAACCCCGGTCTTCCACTATACTAACGAGGACACGGCTAGTCAGACCGCCCTCCCGTTCGCTGGATGTTATCTTGTCCGGAAATTGGGTGCTTGTTGTGCGTCACTCGAGCCGCACTTCCGCGCTCTGTGGTTGCTGAGACAAGGAAAAGGGTGCCCTCCCCATCGGGGAATCGAACCCCCGTCTTCCGCGTGACAGGCGGAGATACTGTCCACTATACTAACGAGGACGCGGCTGGTCTCGTCAGCCTCCCGCTCGTCGGTGTTTGTCAAGGCACAGGCTTTCCTGAAGAGGTCAGATGCCCCCTTGACTCGTCCCTGGGTATTGAGAGGTCACAGCGAGGTCAGCCTGAGGAAAAGGTGCTTTAAGCCTGGAATTGAGCTTTTACACTCATTCCTTTGGTTGGCAGCACTGCCGACTTTCTGGAGTGAAGGGTTGCTGTCCTGCCCCAAGCCAAGCAGTGCATTGCTATCTCCATCTCTCATGTTTGAATGCTCCGCTGTGTTGAGACTGACTACTTCCGGCCCTAACTTTAAAAGCACCTGTTGGAGATGCTGGGGATTGAACCCAGGACCTCATGCATGTGAAGACACGACCAACGCTAGTCCACGTGGTTCCATGGTGTAATGGTTAGCACTCTGGACTCTGAATCCAGCGATCCGAGTTCAAATCTCGGTGGAACCTTTGGATTTGTCGCGCACCTTCAGTGGCGGGAAGACCTTCCGAGGCCGCTTGGCGTGGAGTTTGCAGGGCTGTCTTGCAGCCTGTTATGTTGTCCGGGAATTTGTTGTGCTGCTCCAGCGTAACCTGGCCCTCAATCCTGCTGTGCCCATGAAAATGGTTGCACGGTGCCTCCCCGTCGGGGAATCGAACCCCGGTCTTCCGCGTGACAGGCGGAGATACTGTCCACTATACTAACGAGGACACGGCTAGTCAGACCGCCCTCCCGTTCGCTGGATGTTATCTTGTCCGGAAATTGGGTGCTTGTTGTTCGTCACTCGAGCCGCACTTCCGCGCTCTGTGGTTGCTGAGACAAGGAAAAGGGTGGCCTCCCCGTCGGGGAATCGAACCCCGGTCTTCCGCGTGACAGGCGGAGATACTGTCCACTATACTAACGAGGACGCTGCTGGTCTCGTCAGCCTCCCGCTCGCCGGTGTTTGTCGAGGCACAGGCTTTCCTGAAGAGGTCAGATGCCCCCTTGACTCGTCCCTGGGTATTGAGAGGTCACAGCGAGGTCAGCCTGAGGAAAAGGTGCTTTAAGCCTGGAATTGAGCTTTTACACTCATTCCTTTGGTTGGCAGCACTGCCGACTTTCTGGAGTGAAGGGTTGCTGTCCTGCCCCAAGCCAAGCAGTGCATTGCTATCTCCATCTCTCATGTTTGAATGCTCCGCTGTGTTGAGACTGACTACTTCCGGCCCTAACTTTAAAAGCACCTGTTGGAGATGCTGGGGATTGAACCCAGGACCTCATGCATGTGAAGACACGACCAACGCTAGTCCACGTGGTTCCATGGTGTAATGGTTAGCACTCTGGACTCTGAATCCAGCGATCCGAGTTCAAATCTCGGTGGAACCTTTGGATTTGTCGCGCACCTTCAGTGGCGGGAAGACCTTCCGAGGCCGCTTGGCGTGGAGTTTGCAGGGCTGTCTTGCAGCCTGTTATGTTGTCCGGGAATTTGTTGTGCTGCTCCAGCGTAACCTGGCCCTCAATCCTGCTGTGCCCATGAAAATGGTTGCACGGTGCCTCCCCGTCGGGGAATCGAACCCCGGTCTTCCGCGTGACAGGCGGAGATACTGTCCACTATACTAACGAGGACACGGCTAGTCAGACCGCCCTCCCGTTCGCTGGATGTTATCTTGTCCGGAAATTGGGTGCTTGTTGTTCGTCACTCGAGCCGCACTTCCGCGCTCTGTGGTTGCTGAGACAAGGAAAAGGGTGGCCTCCCCGTCGGGGAATCGAACCCCGGTCTTCCGCGTGACAGGCGGAGATACTGTCCACTATACTAACGAGGACGCTGCTGGTCTCGTCAGCCTCCCGCTCGCCGGTGTTTGTCAAGGCACAGGCTTTCCTGAAGAGGTCAGATGCCCCCTTGACTCGTCCCTGGGTATTGAGAGGTCACAGCGAGGTCAGCCTGAGGAAAAGGTGCTTTAAGCCTGGAATTGAGCTTTTACACTCATTCCTTTGGTTGGCAGCCTACATGAGCATGAGCTGACCAAAGCTCCAACCAGCACTGCCGACTTTCTGGAGTGAAGGGTTGCTGTCCTGCCCCAAGCCAAGCAGTGCATTGCTATCTCCATCTCTCATGTTTGAATGCTCCGCTGTGTTGAGACTGACTACTTCCGGCCCTAACTTTAAAAGCACCTGTTGGAGATGCTGGGGATTGAACCCAGGACCTCATGCATGCGAAGACACGACCAACGCTAGTCCACGTGGTTCCATGGTGTAATGGTTAGCACTCTGGACTCTGAATCCAGCGATCCGAGTTCAAATCTCGGTGGAACCTTTGGATTTGTCGCGCACCTTCAGTGGCGGGAAGACCTTCCGAGGCCGCTTGGTGTGGAGTTTGCAGGGCTGTCTTGCAGCCTGTTATGTTGTCCGGGAATTTGTTGTGCTGCTCCAGCGTAACCTGGCCCTCAATCCTGCTGTGCCCATGAAAATGGTTGCACGGTGCCTCCCCGTCAGGGAATCGAACCCCGGTCTTCCGCGTGACAGGCGGAGATACTGTCCACTATACTAACGAGGACGCGGCTGGTCTCGTCAGCCTCCCGCTCGCCGGTGTTTGTCAAGGCACAGGCTTTCCTGAAGAGGTCAGATGCCCCCTTGACTCGTCCCTGGGTATTGAGAGGTCACAGCGAGGTCAGCCTGAGGAAAAGGTGCTTTAAGCCTGGAATTGAGCTTTTACACTCATTCCTTTGGTTGGCAGCCTACATGAGCATGAGCTGACCAAAGCTCCAACCAGCACTGCCGACTTTCTGGAGTGAAGGGTTGCTGTCCTGCCCCAAGCCAAGCAGTGCATTGCTATCTCCATCTCTCATGTTTGAATGCTCCGCTGTGTTGAGACTGACTACTTCCGGCCCTAACTTTAAAAGCACCTGTTGGAGATGCTGGGGATTGAACCCAGGACCTCATGCATGTGAAGACACGATCAATGCTCGTCCACGTGGTTCCATGGTGTAATGGTTAGCACTCTGGACTCTGAATCCAGCGATCCGAGTTCAAATCTCGGTGGAACCTTTGGATTTGTCGCGCACCTTCAGTGGCGGGAAGACCTTCCGAGGCCGCTTGGCGTGGAGTTTGCAGGGCTGTCTTGCAGGCTGTTATGTTGTCCGGGAATTTGTTGTGCTGCTCCAGCGTAACCTGGCCCTCAATCCTGCTGTGCCCATGAAAATGGTTGCACGGTGCCTCCCCGTCGGGGAATCGAACCCCGGTCTTCCACTATACTAACGAGGACACGGCTAGTCAGACCGCCCTCCCGTTCGCTGGATGTTATCTTGTCCGGAAATTGGGTGCTTGTTGTGCGTCACTCGAGCCGCACTTCCGCGCTCTGTGGTTGCTGAGACAAGGAAAAGGGTGCCCTCCCCATCGGGGAATCGAACCCCCGTCTTCCGCGTGACAGGCGGAGATACTGTCCACTATACTAACGAGGACGCGGCTGGTCTCGTCAGCCTCCAGCTCGTCGGTGTTTGTCAAGGCACAGGCTTTCCTGAAGAGGTCAGATGCCCCCTTGACTCGTCCCTGGGTATTGAGAGGTCACAGCGAGGTCAGCCTGAGGAAAAGGTGCTTTAAGCCTGGAATTGAGCTTTTACACTCATTCCTTTGGTTGGCAGCACTGCCGACTTTCTGGAGTGAAGGGTTGCTGTCCTGCCCCAAGCCAAGCAGTGCATTGCTATCTCCATCTCTCATGTTTGAATGCTCCGCTGTGTTGAGACTGACTACTTCCGGCCCTAACTTTAAAAGCACCTGTTGGAGATGCTGGGGATTGAACCCAGGACCTCATGCATGTGAAGACACGACCAACGCTAGTCCACGTGGTTCCATGGTGTAATGGTTAGCACTCTGGACTCTGAATCCAGCGATCCGAGTTCAAATCTCGGTGGAACCTTTGGATTTGTCGCGCACCTTCAGTGGCGGGAAGACCTTCCGAGGCCGCTTGGCGTGGAGTTTGCAGGGCTGTCTTGCAGCCTGTTATGTTGTCCGGGAATTTGTTGTGCTGCTCCAGCGTAACCTGGCCCTCAATCCTGCTGTGCCCATGAAAATGGTTGCACGGTGCCTCCCCCGTCGGGGAATCGAACCCCGGTCTTCCGCGTGACAGGCGGAGATACTGTCCACTATACTAACGAGGACACGGCTAGTCAGACCGCCCTCCCGTTCGCTGGATGTTATCTTGTCCGGAAATTGGGTGCTTGTTGTTCGTCACTCGAGCCGCACTTCCGCGCTCTGTGGTTGCTGAGACAAGGAAAAGGGTGGCCTCCCCGTCGGGGAATCGAACCCCGGTCTTCCGCGTGACAGGCGGAGATACTGTCCACTATACTAACGAGGACGCTGCTGGTCTCGTCAGCCTCCCGCTCGCCGGTGTTTGTCAAGGCACAGGCTTTCCTGAAGAGGTCAGATGCCCCCTTGACTCGTCCCTGGGTATTGAGAGGTCACAGCGAAGTCAGCCTGAGGAAAAGGTGCTTTAAGCCTGGAATTGAGCTTTTACACTCATTCCTTTGGTTGGCAGCCTACATGAGCATGAGCTGACCAAAGCTCCAACCAGCACTGCCGACTTTCTGGAGTGAAGGGTTGCTGTCCTGCCCCAAGCCAAGCAGTGCATTGCTATCTCCATCTCTCATGTTTGAATGCTCCGCTGTGTTGAGACTGACTACTTCCGGCCCTAACTTTAAAAGCACCTGTTGGAGATGCTGGGGATTGAACCCAGGACCTCATGCATGTGAAGACACGACCAACGCTAGTCCACGTGGTTCCATGGTGTAATGGTTAGCACTCTGGACTCTGAATCCAGCGATCCGAGTTCAAATCTCGGTGGAACCTTTGGATTTGTCGCGCACCTTCAGTGGCGGGAAGACCTTCCGAGGCCGCTTGGCGTGGAGTTTGCAGGGCTGTTATGTTGTCCGGGAATTTGTTGTGCTGCTCCAGCGTAACCTGGCCCTCAATCCTGCTGTGCCCATGAAAATGGTTGCACGGTGCCTCCCCGTCGGGGAATCGAACCCCGGTCTTCCGCGTGACAGGCGGAGATACTGTCCACTATACTAACGAGGACACGGCTAGTCAGACCGCCCTCCCGTTCGCTGGATGTTATCTTGTCCGGAAATTGGGTGCTTGTTGTTCGTCACTCGAGCCGCACTTCCGCGCTCTGTGGTTGCTGAGACAAGGAAAAGGGTGGCCTCCCCGTCGGGGAATCGAACCCCGGTCTTCCGCGTGACAGGCGGAGATACTGTCCACTATACTAACGAGGACGCTGCTGGTCTCGTCAGCCTCCCGCTCGCCGGTGTTTGTCAAGGCACAGGCTTTCCTGAAGAGGTCAGATGCCCCCTTGACTCGTCCCTGGGTATTGAGAGGTCACAGCGAGGTCAGCCTGAGGAAAAGGTGCTTTAAGCCTGGAATTGAGCTTTTACACTCATTCCTTTGGTTGGCAGCCTACATGAGCATGAGCTGACCAAAGCTCCAACCAGCACTGCCGACTTTCTGGAGTGAAGGGTTGCTGTCCTGCCCCAAGCCAAGCAGTGCATTGCTATCTCCATCTCTCATGTTTGAATGCTCCGCTGTGTTGAGACTGACTACTTCCGGCCCTAACTTAAAAGCACCTGTTGGAGATGCTGGGGATTGAACCCAGGACCTCATGCATGCGAAGACACGACCAACGCTAGTCCACGTGGTTCCATGGTGTAATGGTTAGCACTCTGGACTCTGAATCCAGCGATCCGAGTTCAAATCTCGGTGGAACCTTTGGATTTGTCGCGCACCTTCAGTGGCGGGAAGACCTTCCGAGGCCGCTTGGTGTGGAGTTTGCAGGGCTGTCTTGCAGCCTGTTATGTTGTCCGGGAATTTGTTGTGCTGCTCCAGCGTAACCTGGCCCTCAATCCTGCTGTGCCCATGAAAATGGTTGCACGGTGCCTCCCGTCGGGGAATCGAACCCCGGTCTTCCACTATACTAACGAGGACACGGCTAGTCAGACCGCCCTCCCGTTCGCTGGATGTTATCTTGTCCGGAAATTGGGTGCTTGTTGTGCGTCACTCGAGCCGCACTTCCGCGCTCTGTGGTTGCTGAGACAAGGAAAAGGGTGCCCTCCCCATCGGGGAATCGAACCCCGTCTTCCGCGTGACAGGCGGAGATACTGTCCACTATACTAACGAGGACGCGGCTGGTCTCGTCAGCCTCCCGCTCGTCGGTGTTTGTCAAGGCACAGGCTTTCCTGAAGAGGTCAGATGCCCCCTTGACTCGTCCCTGGGTATTGAGAGGTCACAGCGAGGTCAGCCTGAGGAAAAGGTGCTTTAAGCCTGGAATTGAGCTTTTACACTCATTCCTTTGGTTGGCAGCACTGCCGACTTTCTGGAGTGAAGGGTTGCTGTCCTGCCCCAAGCCAAGCAGTGCATTGCTATCTCCATCTCTCATGTTTGAATGCTCCGCTGTGTTGAGACTGACTACTTCCGGCCCTAACTTTAAAAGCACCTGTTGGAGATGCTGGGGATTGAACCCAGGACCTCATGCATGTGAAGACACGACCAACGCTAGTCCACGTGGTTCCATGGTGTAATGGTTAGCACTCTGGACTCTGAATCCAGCGATCCGAGTTCAAATCTCGGTGGAACCTTTGGATTTGTCGCGCACCTTCAGTGGCGGGAAGACCTTCCGAGGCCGCTTGGCGTGGAGTTTGCAGGGCTGTCTTGCAGCCTGTTATGTTGTCCGGGAATTTGTTGTGCTGCTCCAGCGTAACCTGGCCCTCAATCCTGCTGTGCCCATGAAAATGGTTGCACGGTGCCTCCCGTCGGGGAATCGAACCCCGGTCTTCCGCGTGACAGGCGGAGATACTGTCCACTATACTAACGAGGACACGGCTAGTCAGACCGCCCTCCCGTTCGCTGGATGTTATCTTGTCCGGAAATTGGGTGCTTGTTGTTCGTCACTCGAGCCGCACTTCCGCGCTCTGTGGTTGCTGAGACAAGGAAAAGGGTGGCCTCCCCGTCGGGGAATCGAACCCCGGTCTTCCGCGTGACAGGCGGAGATACTGTCCACTATACTAACGAGGACGCTGCTGGTCTCGTCAGCCTCCCGCTCGCCGGTGTTTGTCAAGGCACACTTTCCTGAAGAGGTCAGATGCCCCCTTGACTCGTCCCTGGGTATTGAGAGGTCACAGCGAGGTCAGCCTGAGGAAAAGGTGCTTTAAGCCTGGAATTGAGCTTTTACACTCATTCCTTTGGTTGGCAGCCTACATGAGCATGAGCTGACCAAAGCTCCAACCAGCACTGCCGACTTTCTGGAGTGAAGGGTTGCTGTCCTGCCCCAAGCCAAGCAGTGCATTGCTATCTCCATCTCTCATGTTTGAATGCTCCGCTGTGTTGAGACTGACTACTTCCGGCCCTAACTTTAAAAGCACCTGTTGGAGATGCTGGGGATTGAACCCAGGACCTCATGCATGCGAAGACACGACCAACGCTAGTCCACGTGGTTCCATGGTGTAATGGTTAGCACTCTGGACTCTGAATCCAGCGATCCGAGTTCAAATCTCGGTGGAACCTTTGGATTTGTCGCGCACCTTCAGTGGCGGGAAGACCTTCCGAGGCCGCTTGGTGTGGAGTTTGCAGGGCTGTCTTGCAGCCTGTTATGTTGTCCGGGAATTTGTTGTGCTGCTCCAGCGTAACCTGGCCCTCAATCCTGCTGTGCCCATGAAAATGGTTGCACGGTGCCTCCCCGTCGGGGAATCGAACCCCGGTCTTCCGCGTGACAGGCGGGAGATACTGTCCACTATACTAACGAGGACGCGGCTGTGGTTCGTCAGCCTCCCGCTCGCCGGTGTTTGTCAAGGCACAGGCTTTCCTGAAGAGGTCAGATGCCCCCTTGACTCGTCCCTGGGTATTGAGAGGTCACAGCGAGGTCAGCCTGAGGAAAAGGTGCTTTAAGCCTGGAATTGAGCTTTTACACTCATTCCTTTGGTTGGCAGCCTACATGAGCATGAGACTGACCAAAGCTCCAACCAGCACTGCCGACTTTCTGGAGTGAAGGGTTGCTGTCCTGCCCCAAGCCAAGCAGTGCATTGCTATCTCCATCTCTCATGTTTGAATGCTCCGCTGTGTTGAGACTGACTACTTCCGGCCCTAACTTTAAAAGCACCTGTTGGAGATGCTGGGGATTGAACCCAGGACCTCATGCATGCGAAGACACGATCAATGCTCGTCCACGTGGTTCCATGGTGTAATGGTTAGCACTCTGGACTCTGAATCCAGCGATCCGAGTTCAAATCTCGGTGGAACCTTTGGATTTGTCGCGCACCTTCAGTGGCGGGAAGACCTTCCGAGGCCGCTTGGCGTGGAGTTTGCAGGGCTGTCTTGCAGCTGTTATGTTGTCCGGGAATTTGTTGTGCTGCTCCAGCGTAACCGGCCCTCAATCCTGCTGTGCCATGAAAATGGTTGCACGGTGCCTCCCCGTCGGGAATCGAACCCCGGTCTTCCACTATACTAACGAGGACACGGCTAGTCAGACCGCCCTCCCGTTCGCTGGATGTTATCTTGTCCGGAAATTGGGTGCTTGTTGTGCGTCACTCGAGCCGCACTTCCGCGCTCTGTGGTTGCTGAGACAAGGAAAAGGGTGCCCTCCCCATCGGGGAATCGAACCCCCGTCTTCCGCGTGACAGGCGGAGATACTGTCCACTATACTAACGAGGACGCGGCTGGTCTCGTCAGCCTCCCGCTCGTCGGTGTTTGTCAAGGCACAGGCTTTCCTGAAGAGGTCAGATGCCCCCTTGACTCGTCCCTGGGTATTGAGAGGTCACAGCGAGGTCAGCCTGAGGAAAAGGTGCTTTAAGCCTGGAATTGAGCTTTTACACTCATTCCTTTGGTTGGCAGCACTGCCGACTTTCTGGAGTGAAGGGTTGCTGTCCTGCCCAAGCCAAGCAGTGCATTGCTATCTCCATCTCTCATGTTTGAATGCTCCGCTGTGTTGAGACTGACTACTTCCGGCCCTAACTTTAAAAGCACCTGTTGGAGATGCTGGGGATTGAACCCAGGACCTCATGCATGTGAAGACACGACCAACGCTAGTCCACGTGGTTCCATGGTGTAATGGTTAGCACTCTGGACTCTGAATCCAGCGATCCGAGTTCAAATCTCGGTGGAACCTTTGGATTTGTCGCGCACCTTCAGTGGCGGGAAGACCTTCCGAGGCCGCTTGGCGTGGAGTTTGCAGGGCTGTTATGTTGTCCGGGAATTTGTTGTGCTGCTCCAGCGTAACCTGGCCCTCAATCCTGCTGTGCCCATGAAAATGGTTGCACGGTGCCTCCCCGTCGGGGAATCGAACCCCGGTCTTCCGCGTGACAGGCGGAGATACTGTCCACTATACTAACGAGGACACGGCTAGTCAGACCGCCCTCCCGTTCGCTGGATGTTATCTTGTCCGGAAATTGGGTGCTTGTTGTTCGTCACTCGAGCCGCACTTCCGCGCTCTGTGGTTGCTGAGACAAGGAAAAGGGTGGCCTCCCCGTCGGGGAATCGAACCCCGGTCTTCCGCGTGACAGGCGGAGATACTGTCCACTATACTAACGAGGACGCTGCTGGTCTCGTCAGCCTCCCGCTCGCCGGTGTTTGTCAAGGCACAGGCTTTCCTGAAGAGGTCAGATGCCCCCTTGACTCGTCCCTGGGTATTGAGAGGTCACAGCGAGGTCAGCCTGAGGAAAAGGTGCTTTAAGCCTGGAATTGAGCTTTTACACTCATTCCTTTGGTTGGCAGCCTACATGAGCATGAGCTGACCAAAGCTCCAACCAGCACTGCCGACTTTCTGGAGTGAAGGGTTGCTGTCCTGCCCCAAGCCAAGCAGTGCATTGCTATCTCCATCTCTCATGTTTGAATGCTCCGCTGTGTTGAGACTGACTACTTCCGGCCCTAACTTTAAAAGCACCTGTTGGAGATGCTGGGGATTGAACCCAGGACCTCATGCATGCGAAGACACGACCAACGCTAGTCCACGTGGTTCCATGGTGTAATGGTTAGCACTCTGGACTCTGAATCCAGCGATCCGAGTTCAAATCTCGGTGGAACCTTTGGATTTGTCGCGCACCTTCAGTGGCGGGAAGACCTTCCGAGGCCGCTTGGTGTGGAGTTTGCAGGGCTGTCTTGCAGCCTGTTATGTTGTCCGGGAATTTGTTGTGCTGCTCCAGCGTAACCTGGCCCTCAATCCTGCTGTGCCCATGAAAATGGTTGCACGGTGCCTCCCCGTCGGGGAATCGAACCCCGGTCTTCCGCGTGACAGGCGGAGATACTGTCCACTATACTAACGAGGACGCGGCTGGTCTCGTCAGCCTCCCGCTCGCCGGTGTTTGTCAAGGCACAGGCTTTCCTGAAGAGGTCAGATGCCCCCTTGACTCGTCCCTGGGTATTGAGAGGTCACAGCGAGGTCAGCCTGAGGAAAAGGTGCTTTAAGCCTGGAATTGAGCTTTTACACTCATTCCTTTGGTTGGCAGCCTACATGAGCATGAGCTGACCAAAGCTCCAACCAGCACTGCCGACTTTCTGGAGTGAAGGGTTGCTGTCCTGCCCCAAGCCAAGCAGTGCATTGCTATCTCCATCTCTCATGTTTGAATGCTCCGCTGTGTTGAGACTGACTACTTCCGGCCCTAACTTTAAAAGCACCTGTTGGAGATGCTGGGGATTGAACCCAGGACCTCATGCATGCGAAGACACGATCAATGCTCGTCCACGTGGTTCCATGGTGTAATGGTTAGCACTCTGGACTCTGAATCCAGCGATCCGAGTTCAAATCTCGGTGGAACCTTTGGATTTGTCGCGCACCTTCAGTGGCGGGAAGACCTTCCGAGGCCGCTTGGCGTGGAGTTTGCAGGGCTGTCTTGCAGGCTGTTATGTTGTCCGGGAATTTGTTGTGCTGCTCCAGCGTAACCTGGCCCTCAATCCTGCTGTGCCCATGAAAATGGTTGCACGGTGCCTCCCCGTCGGGGAATCGAACCCCGGTCTTCCACTATACTAACGAGGACACGGCTAGTCAGACCGCCCTCCCGTTCGCTGGATGTTATCTTGTCCGGAAATTGGGTGCTTGTTGTGCGTCACTCGAGCCGCACTTCCGCGCTCTGTGGTTGCTGAGACAAGGAAAAGGGTGCCCTCCCCATCGGGGAATCGAACCCCCGTCTTCCGCGTGACAGGCGGAGATACTGTCCACTATACTAACGAGGACGCGGCTGGTCTCGTCAGCCTCCCGCTCGTCGGTGTTTGTCAAGGCACAGGCTTTCCTGAAGAGGTCAGATGCCCCCTTGACTCGTCCCTGGGTATTGAGAGGTCACAGCGAGGTCAGCCTGAGGAAAAGGTGCTTTAAGCCTGGAATTGAGCTTTTACACTCATTCCTTTGGTTGGCAGCACTGCCGACTTTCTGGAGTGAAGGGTTGCTGTCCTGCCCCAAGCCAAGCAGTGCATTGCTATCTCCATCTCTCATGTTTGAATGCTCCGCTGTGTTGAGACTGACTACTTCCGGCCCTAACTTTAAAAGCACCTGTTGGAGATGCTGGGGATTGAACCCAGGACCTCATGCATGTGAAGACACGACCAACGCTAGTCCACGTGGTTCCATGGTGTAATGGTTAGCACTCTGGACTCTGAATCCAGCGATCCGAGTTCAAATCTCGGTGGAACCTTTGGATTTGTCGCGCACCTTCAGTGGCGGGAAGACCTTCCGAGGCCGCTTGGCGTGGAGTTTGCAGGGCTGTCTTGCAGCCTGTTATGTTGTCCGGGAATTTGTTGTGCTGCTCCAGCGTAACCTGGCCCTCAATCCTGCTGTGCCCATGAAAATGGTTGCACGGTGCCTCCCCGTCGGGGAATCGAACCCCGGTCTTCCGCGTGACAGGCGGAGATACTGTCCACTATACTAACGAGGACACGGCTAGTCAGACCGCCCTCCCGTTCGCTGGATGTTATCTTGTCCGGAAATTGGGTGCTTGTTGTTCGTCACTCGAGCCGCACTTCCGCGCTCTGTGGTTGCTGAGACAAGGAAAAGGGTGGCCTCCCCGTCGGGGAATCGAACCCCGGTCTTCCGCGTGACAGGCGGAGATACTGTCCACTATACTAACGAGGACGCTGCTGGTCTCGTCAGCCTCCCGCTCGCCGGTGTTTGTCAAGGCACAGGCTTTCCTGAAGAGGTCAGATGCCCCCTTGACTCGTCCCTGGGTATTGAGAGGTCACAGCGAGGTCAGCCTGAGGAAAAGGTGCTTTAAGCCTGGAATTGAGCTTTTACACTCATTCCTTTGGTTGGCAGCCTACATGAGCATGAGCTGACCAAAGCTCCAACCAGCACTGCCGACTTTCTGGAGTGAAGGGTTGCTGTCCTGCCCCAAGCCAAGCAGTGCATTGCTATCTCCATCTCTCATGTTTGAATGCTCCGCTGTGTTGAGACTGACTACTTCCGGCCCTAACTTTAAAAGCACCTGTTGGAGATGCTGGGGATTGAACCCAGGACCTCATGCATGCGAAGACACGACCAACGCTAGTCCACGTGGTTCCATGGTGTAATGGTTAGCACTCTGGACTCTGAATCCAGCGATCCGAGTTCAAATCTCGGTGGAACCTTTGGATTTGTCGCGCACCTTCAGTGGCGGGAAGACCTTCCGAGGCCGCTTGGTGTGGAGTTTGCAGGGCTGTCTTGCAGCCTGTTATGTTGTCCGGGAATTTGTTGTGCTGCTCCAGCGTAACCTGGCCCTCAATCCTGCTGTGCCCATGAAAATGGTTGCACGGTGCCTCCCCGTCGGGGAATCGAACCCCGGTCTTCCACTATACTAACGAGGACACGGCTAGTCAGACCGCCCTCCCGTTCGCTGGATGTTATCTTGTCCGGAAATTGGGTGCTTGTTGTGCGTCACTCGAGCCGCACTTCCGCGCTCTGTGGTTGCTGAGACAAGGAAAAGGGTGCCCTCCCCCCATCGGGGAATCGAACCCCCGTCTTCCGCGTGACAGGCGGAGATACTGTCCACTATACTAACGAGGACGCGGCTGGTCTCGTCAGCCTCCCGCTCGTCGGTGTTTGTCAAGGCACAGGCTTTCCTGAAGAGGTCAGATGCCCCCTTGACTCGTCCCTGGGTATTGAGAGGTCACAGCGAGGTCAGCCTGAGGAAAAGGTGCTTTAAGCCTGGAATTGAGCTTTTACACTCATTCCTTTGGTTGGCAGCACTGCCGACTTTCTGGAGTGAAGGGTTGCTGTCCTGCCCCAAGCCAAGCAGTGCATTGCTATCTCCATCTCTCATGTTTGAATGCTCCGCTGTGTTGAGACTGACTACTTCCGGCCCTAACTTTAAAAGCACCTGTTGGAGATGCTGGGGATTGAACCCAGGACCTCATGCATGTGAAGACACGACCAACGCTAGTCCACGTGGTTCCATGGTGTAATGGTTAGCACTCTGGACTCTGAATCCAGCGATCCGAGTTCAAATCTCGGTGGAACCTTTGGATTTGTCGCGCACCTTCAGTGGCGGGAAGACCTTCCGAGGCCGCTTGGTGGAGTTTGCAGGGCTGTCTTGCAGCCTGTTATGTTGTCCGGGAATTTGTTGTGCTGCTCCAGCGTAACCTGGCCCTCAATCCTGCTGTGCCCATGAAAATGGTTGCACGGTGCCTCCCCGTCGGGGAATCGAACCCCGGTCTTCCGCGTGACAGGCGGAGATACTGTCCACTATACTAACGAGGACACGGCTAGTCAGACCGCCCTCCCGTTCGCTGGATGTTATCTTGTCCGGAAATTGGTGCTTGTTGTTCGTCACTCGAGCCGCACTTCCGCGCTCTGTGGTTGCTGAGACAAGGAAAAGGGTGGCCTCCCCGTCGGGGAATCGAACCCCGGTCTTCCGCGTGACAGGCGGAGATACTGTCCACTATACTAACGAGGACGCTGCTGGTCTCGTCAGCCTCCCGCTCGCCGGTGTTTGTCAAGGCACAGGCTTTCCTGAAGAGGTCAGATGCCCCCTTGACTCGTCCCTGGGTATTGAGAGGTCACAGCGAGGTCAGCCTGAGGAAAAGGTGCTTTAAGCCTGGAATTGAGCTTTTACACTCATTCCTTTGGTTGGCAGCCTACATGAGCATGAGCTGACCAAAGCTCCAACCAGCACTGCCGACTTTCTGGAGTGAAGGGTTGCTGTCCTGCCCCAAGCCAAGCAGTGCATTGCTATCTCCATCTCTCATGTTTGAATGCTCCGCTGTGTTGAGACTGACTACTTCCGGCCCTAACTTTAAAAGCACCTGTTGGAGATGCTGGGGATTGAACCCAGGACCTCATGCATGCGAAGACACGACCAACGCTAGTCCACGTGGTTCCATGGTGTAATGGTTAGCACTCTGGACTCTGAATCCAGCGATCCGAGTTCAAATCTCGGTGGAACCTTTGGATTTGTCGCGCACCTTCAGTGGCGGGAAGACCTTCCGAGGCCGCTTGGTGTGGAGTTTGCAGGGCTGTCTTGCAGCTGTTATGTTGTCCGGGAATTTGTTGTGCTGCTCCAGCGTAACCTGGCCCTCAATCCTGCTGTGCCCATGAAAATGGTTGCACGGTGCCTCCCCGTCGGGAATCGAACCCCGGTCTTCCGCGTGACAGGCGGAGATACTGTCCACTATACTAACGAGGACGCGGCTGGTCTCGTCAGCCTCCCGCTCGCCGGTGTTTGTCAAGGCACAGGCTTTCCTGAAGAGGTCAGATGCCCCCTTGACTCGTCCCTGGGTATTGAGAGGTCACAGCGAGGTCAGCCTGAGGAAAAGGTGCTTTAAGCCTGGAATTGAGCTTTTACACTCATTCCTTTGGTTGGCAGCCTACATGAGCATGAGCTGACCAAAGCTCCAACCAGCACTGCCGACTTTCTGGAGTGAAGGGTTGCTGTCCTGCCCCAAGCCAAGCAGTGCATTGCTATCTCCATCTCTCATGTTTGAATGCTCCGCTGTGTTGAGACTGACTACTTCCGGCCCTAACTTTAAAAGCACCTGTTGGAGATGCTGGGGATTGAACCCAGGACCTCATGCATGTGAAGACACGACCAACGCTAGTCCACGTGGTTCCATGGTGTAATGGTTAGCACTCTGGACTCTGAATCCAGCGATCCGAGTTCAAATCTCGGTGGAACCTTTGGATTTGTCGCGCACCTTCAGTGGCGGGAAGACCTTCCGAGGCCGCTTGGTGTGGAGTTTGCAGGGCTGTCTTGCAGCCTGTTATGTTGTCCGGGAATTTGTTGTGCTGCTCCAGCGTAACCTGGCCCTCAATCCTGCTGTGCCCATGAAAATGGTTGCACGGTGCCTCCCCGTCGGGGAATCGAACCCCGGTCTTCCGCGTGACAGGCGGAGATACTGTCCACTATACTAACGAGGACGCGGCTGGTCTCGTCAGCCTCCCGCTCGCCGGTGTTTGTCAAGGCACAGGCTTTCCTGAAGAGGTCAGATGCCCCCTTGACTCGTCCCTGGGTATTGAGAGGTCACAGCGAGGTCAGCCTGAGGAAAAGGTGCTTTAAGCCTGGAATTGAGCTTTTACACTCATTCCTTTGGTTGGCAGCCTACATGAGCATGAGCTGACCAAAGCTCCAACCAGCACTGCCGACTTTCTGGAGTGAAGGGTTGCTGTCCTGCCCCAAGCCAAGCAGTGCATTGCTATCTCCATCTCTCATGTTTGAATGCTCCGCTGTGTTGAGACTGACTACTTCCGGCCCTAACTTTAAAAGCACCTGTTGGAGATGCTGGGGATTGAACCCAGGACCTCATGCATGCGAAGACACGATCAATGCTCGTCCACGTGGTTCCATGGTGTAATGGTTAGCACTCTGGACTCTGAATCCAGCGATCCGAGTTCAAATCTCGGTGGAACCTTTGGATTTGTCGCGCACCTTCAGTGGCGGGAAGACCTTCCGAGGCCGCTTGGCGTGGAGTTTGCAGGGCTGTCTTGCAGGCTGTTATGTTGTCCGGGAATTTGTTGTGCTGCTCCAGCGTAACCTGGCCCTCAATCCTGCTGTGCCCATGAAAATGGTTGCACGGTGCCTCCCCGTCGGGGAATCGAACCCCGGTCTTCCACTATACTAACGAGGACACGGCTAGTCAGACCGCCCTCCGTTCGCTGGATGTTATCTTGTCCGGAAATTGGGTGCTTGTTGTGCGTCACTCGAGCCGCACTTCCGCGCTCTGTGGTTGCTGAGACAAGGAAAAGGGTGCCCTCCCCATCGGGGAATCGAACCCCGTCTTCCGCGTGACAGGCGGAGATACTGTCCACTATACTAACGAGGACGCGGCTGGTCTCGTCAGCCTCCCGCTCGTCGGTGTTTGTCAAGGCACAGGCTTTCCTGAAGAGGTCAGATGCCCCCTTGACTCGTCCCTGGGTATTGAGAGGTCACAGCGAGGTCAGCCTGAGGAAAAGGTGCTTTAAGCCTGGAATTGAGCTTTTACACTCATTCCTTTGGTTGGCAGCACTGCCGACTTTCTGGAGTGAAGGGTTGCTGTCCTGCCCCAAGCCAAGCAGTGCATTGCTATCTCCATCTCTCATGTTTGAATGCTCCGCTGTGTTGAGACTGACTACTTCCGGCCCTAACTTTAAAAGCACCTGTTGGAGATGCTGGGGATTGAACCCAGGACCTCATGCATGTGAAGACACGACCAACGCTAGTCCACGTGGTTCCATGGTGTAATGGTTAGCACTCTGGACTCTGAATCCAGCGATCCGAGTTCAAATCTCGGTGGAACCTTTGGATTTGTCGCGCACCTTCAGTGGCGGGAAGACCTTCCGAGGCCGCTTGGCGTGGAGTTTGCAGGGCTGTCTTGCAGCCTGTTATGTTGTCCGGGAATTTGTTGTGCTGCTCCAGCGTAACCTGGCCCTCAATCCTGCTGTGCCCATGAAAATGGTTGCACGGTGCCTCCCCGTCGGGGAATCGAACCCCGGTCTTCCGCGTGACAGGCGGAGATACTGTCCACTATACTAACGAGGACACGGCTAGTCAACCGCCCTCCCGTTCGCTGGATGTTATCTTGTCCGGAAATTGGGTGCTTGTTGTTCGTCACTCGAGCCGCACTTCCGCGCTCTGTGGTTGCTGAGACAAGGAAAAGGGTGGCCTCCCCGTCGGGGAATCGAACCCCGGTCTTCCGCGTGACAGGCGGAGATACTGTCCACTATACTAACGAGGACGCTGCTGGTCTCGTCAGCCTCCCGCTCGCCGGTGTTTGTCAAGGCACAGGCTTTCCTGAAGAGGTCAGATGCCCCCTTGACTCGTCCCTGGGTATTGAGAGGTCACAGCGAGGTCAGCCTGAGGAAAAGGTGCTTTAAGCCTGGAATTGAGCTTTTACACTCATTCCTTTGGTTGGCAGCCTACATGAGCATGAGCTGACCAAAGCTCCAACCAGCACTGCCGACTTTCTGGAGTGAAGGGTTGCTGTCCTGCCCCAAGCCAAGCAGTGCATTGCTATCTCCATCTCTCATGTTTGAATGCTCCGCTGTGTTGAGACTGACTACTTCCGGCCCTAACTTTAAAAGCACCTGTTGGAGATGCTGGGGATTGAACCCAGGACCTCATGCATGCGAAGACACGACCAACGCTAGTCCACGTGGTTCCATGGTGTAATGGTTAGCACTCTGGACTCTGAATCCAGCGATCCGAGTTCAAATCTCGGTGGAACCTTTGGATTTGTCGCGCACCTTCAGTGGCGGGAAGACCTTCCGAGGCCGCTTGGTGTGGAGTTTGCAGGGCTGTCTTGCAGCCTGTTATGTTGTCCGGGAATTTGTTGTGCTGCTCCAGCGTAACCTGGCCCTCAATCCTGCTGTGCCCATGAAAATGGTTGCACGGTGCCTCCCCGTCGGGGAATCGAACCCCGGTCTTCCGCGTGACAGGCGGAGATACTGTCCACTATACTAACGAGGACGCGGCTGGTCTCGTCAGCCTCCCGCTCGCCGGTGTTTGTCAAGGCACAGGCTTTCCTGAAGAGGTCAGATGCCCCCTTGACTCGTCCCTGGGTATTGAGAGGTCACAGCGAGGTCAGCCTGAGGAAAAGGTGCTTTAAGCCTGGAATTGAGCTTTTACACTCATTCCTTTGGTTGGCAGCCTACATGAGCATGAGCTGACCAAAGCTCCAACCAGCACTGCCGACTTTCTGGAGTGAAGGGTTGCTGTCCTGCCCCAAGCCAAGCAGTGCATTGCTATCTCCATCTCTCATGTTTGAATGCTCCGCTGTGTTGAGACTGACTACTTCCGGCCCTAACTTTAAAAGCACCTGTTGGAGATGCTGGGGATTGAACCCAGGACCTCATGCATGCGAAGACACGATCAATGCTCGTCCACGTGGTTCCATGGTGTAATGGTTAGCACTCTGGACTCTGAATCCAGCGATCCGAGTTCAAATCTCGGTGGAACCTTTGGATTTGTCGCGCACCTTCAGTGGCGGGAAGACCTTCCGAGGCCGCTTGGCGTGGAGTTTGCAGGGCTGTCTTGCAGGCTGTTATGTTGTCCGGGAATTTGTTGTGCTGCTCCAGCGTAACCTGGCCCTCAATCCTGCTGTGCCCATGAAAATGGTTGCACGGTGCCTCCCCGTCGGGGAATCGAACCCCGGTCTTCCACTATACTAACGAGGACACGGCTAGTCAGACCGCCCTCCCGTTCGCTGGATGTTATCTTGTCCGGAAATTGGGTGCTTGTTGTGCGTCACTCGAGCCGCACTTCCGCGCTCTGTGGTTGCTGAGACAAGGAAAAGGGTGCCCTCCCCATCGGGGAATCGAACCCCGTCTTCCGCGTGACAGGCGGAGATACTGTCCACTATACTAACGAGGACGCGGCTGGTCTCGTCAGCCTCCCGCTCGTCGGTGTTTGTCAAGGCACAGGCTTTCCTGAAGAGGTCAGATGCCCCCTTGACTCGTCCCTGGGTATTGAGAGGTCACAGCGAGGTCAGCCTGAGGAAAAGGTGCTTTAAGCCTGGAATTGAGCTTTTACACTCATTCCTTTGGTTGGCAGCACTGCCGACTTTCTGGAGTGAAGGGTTGCTGTCCTGCCCCAAGCCAAGCAGTGCATTGCTATCTCCATCTCTCATGTTTGAATGCTCCGCTGTGTTGAGACTGACTACTTCCGGCCCTAACTTTAAAAGCACCTGTTGGAGATGCTGGGGATTGAACCCAGGACCTCATGCATGTGAAGACACGACCAACGCTAGTCCACGTGGTTCCATGGTGTAATGGTTAGCACTCTGGACTCTGAATCCAGCGATCCGAGTTCAAATCTCGGTGGAACCTTTGGATTTGTCGCGCACCTTCAGTGGCGGGAAGACCTTCCGAGGCCGCTTGGCGTGGAGTTTGCAGGGCTGTCTTGCAGCCTGTTATGTTGTCCGGGAATTTGTTGTGCTGCTCCAGCGTAACCTGGCCCTCAATCCTGCTGTGCCCATGAAAATGGTTGCACGGTGCCTCCCCGTCGGGGAATCGAACCCCGGTCTTCCGCGTGACAGGCGGAGATACTGTCCACTATACTAACGAGGACACGGCTAGTCAGACCGCCCTCCCGTTCGCTGGATGTTATCTTGTCCGGAAATTGGGTGCTTGTTGTTCGTCACTCGAGCCGCACTTCCGCGCTCTGTGGTTGCTGAGACAAGGAAAAGGGTGGCCTCCCCGTCGGGGAATCGAACCCCGGTCTTCCGCGTGACAGGCGGAGATACTGTCCACTATACTAACGAGGACGCTGCTGGTCTCGTCAGCCTCCCGCTCGCCGGTGTTTGTCAAGGCACAGGCTTTCCTGAAGAGGTCAGATGCCCCCTTGACTCGTCCCTGGGTATTGAGAGGTCACAGCGAGGTCAGCCTGAGGAAAAGGTGCTTTAAGCCTGGAATTGAGCTTTTACACTCATTCCTTTGGTTGGCAGCCTACATGAGCATGAGCTGACCAAAGCTCCAACCAGCACTGCCGACTTTCTGGAGTGAAGGGTTGCTGTCCTGCCCCAAGCCAAGCAGTGCATTGCTATCTCCATCTCTCATGTTTGAATGCTCCGCTGTGTTGAGACTGACTACTTCCGGCCCTAACTTTAAAAGCACCTGTTGGAGATGCTGGGGATTGAACCCAGGACCTCATGCATGCGAAGACACGACCAACGCTAGTCCACGTGGTTCCATGGTGTAATGGTTAGCACTCTGGACTCTGAATCCAGCGATCCGAGTTCAAATCTCGGTGGAACCTTTGGATTTGTCGCGCACCTTCAGTGGCGGGAAGACCTTCCGAGGCCGCTTGGTGTGGAGTTTGCAGGGCTGTCTTGCAGCCTGTTATGTTGTCCGGGAATTTGTTGTGCTGCTCCAGCGTAACCTGGCCCTCAATCCTGCTGTGCCCATGAAAATGGTTGCACGGTGCCTCCCCGTCGGGGAATCGAACCCCGGTCTTCCGCGTGACAGGGGAGATACTGTCCACTATACTAACGAGGACGCGGCTGGTCTCGTCAGCCTCCCGCTCGCCGGTGTTTGTCAAGGCACAGGCTTTCCTGAAGAGGTCAGATGCCCCCTTGACTCGTCCCTGGGTATTGAGAGGTCACAGCGAGGTCAGCCTGAGGAAAAGGTGCTTTAAGCCTGGAATTGAGCTTTTACACTCATTCCTTTGGTTGGCAGCCTACATGAGCATGAGCTGACCAAAGCTCCAACCAGCACTGCCGACTTTCTGGAGTGAAGGGTTGCTGTCCTGCCCCAAGCCAAGCAGTGCATTGCTATCTCCATCTCTCGTTTGAATGCTCCGCTGTGTTGAGACTGACTACTTCCGGCCCTAACTTTAAAAGCACCTGTTGGAGATGCTGGGGATTGAACCCAGGACCTCATGCATGCGAAGACACGATCAATGCTCGTCCACGTGGTTCCATGGTGTAATGGTTAGCACTCTGGACTCTGAATCCAGCGATCCGAGTTCAAATCTCGGTGGAACCTTTGGATTTGTCGCGCACCTTCAGTGGCGGGAAGACCTTCCGAGGCCGCTTGGCGTGGAGTTTGCAGGGCTGTCTTGCAGGCTGTTATGTTGTCCGGGAATTTGTTGTGCTGCTCCAGCGTAACCTGGCCCTCAATCCTGCTGTGCCCATGAAAATGGTTGCACGGTGCCTCCCCGTCGGGGAATCGAACCCCGGTCTTCCACTATACTACGAGGACACGGCTAGTCAGACCGCCCTCCCGTTCGCTGGATGTTATCTTGTCCGGAAATTGGGTGCTTGTTGTGCGTCACTCGAGCCGCACTTCCGCGCTCTGTGGTTGCTGAGACAAGGAAAAGGGTGCCCTCCCATCGGGGAATCGAACCCCCGTCTTCCGCGTGACAGGCGGAGATACTGTCCACTATACTAACGAGGACGCGGCTGGTCTCGTCAGCCTCCCGCTCGTCGGTGTTTGTCAAGGCACAGGCTTTCCTGAAGAGGTCAGATGCCCCCTTGACTCGTCCCTGGGTATTGAGAGGTCACAGCGAGGTCAGCCTGAGGAAAAGGTGCTTTAAGCCTGGAATTGAGCTTTTACACTCATTCCTTTGGTTGGCAGCACTGCCGACTTTCTGGAGTGAAGGGTTGCTGTCCTGCCCCAAGCCAAGCAGTGCATTGCTATCTCCATCTCTCATGTTTGAATGCTCCGCTGTGTTGAGACTGACTACTTCCGGCCCTAACTTTAAAAGCACCTGTTGGAGATGCTGGGATTGAACCCAGGACCTCATGCATGTGAAGACACGACCAACGCTAGTCCACGTGGTTCCATGGTGTAATGGTTAGCACTCTGGACTCTGAATCCAGCGATCCGAGTTCAAATCTCGGTGGAACCTTTGGATTTGTCGCGCACCTTCAGTGGCGGGAAGACCTTCCGAGGCCGCTTGGCGTGGAGTTTGCAGGGCTGTCTTGCAGCCTGTTATGTTGTCCGGGAATTTGTTGTGCTGCTCCAGCGTAACCTGGCCCTCAATCCTGCTGTGCCCATGAAAATGGTTGCACGGTGCCTCCCCGTCGGGGAATCGAACCCCGGTCTTCCGCGTGACAGGCGGAGATACTGTCCACTATACTAACGAGGACACGGCTAGTCAGACCGCCCTCCCGTTCGCTGGATGTTATCTTGTCCGGAAATTGGGTGCTTGTTGTTCGTCACTCGAGCCGCACTTCCGCGCTCTGTGGTTGCTGAGACAAGGAAAAGGGTGGCCTCCCCGTCGGGGAATCGAACCCCGGTCTTCCGCGTGACAGGCGGAGATACTGTCCACTATACTAACGAGGACGCTGCTGGTCTCGTCAGCCTCCCGCTCGCCGGTGTTTGTCAAGGCACAGGCTTTCCTGAAGAGGTCAGATGCCCCCTTGACTCGTCCCTGGGTATTGAGAGGTCACAGCGAGGTCAGCCTGAGGAAAAGGTGCTTTAAGCCTGGAATTGAGCTTTTACACTCATTCCTTTGGTTGGCAGCCTACATGAGCATGAGCTGACCAAAGCTCCAACCAGCACTGCCGACTTTCTGGAGTGAAGGGTTGCTGTCCTGCCCCAAGCCAAGCAGTGCATTGCTATCTCCATCTCTCATGTTGAATTGCTCCGCTGTGTTGAGACTGACTACTTCCGGCCCTAACTTTAAAAGCACCTGTTGGAGATGCTGGGGATTGAACCCAGGACCTCATGCATGCGAAGACACGACAATGCTCGTCCACGTGGTTCCATGGTGTAATGGTTAGCACTCTGGACTCTGAATCCAGCGATCCGAGTTCAAATCTCGGTGGAACCTTTGGATTTGTCGCGCACCTTCAGTGGCGGGAAGACCTTCCGAGGCCGCTTGGTGTGGAGTTTGCAGGGCTGTCTTGCAGCTGTTATGTTGTCCGGGAATTTGTTGTGCTGCTCCAGCGTAACCTGGCCCTCAATCCTGCTGTGCCCATGAAAATGGTTGCACGGTGCCTCCCCGTCGGGGAATCGAACCCCGGTCTTCCGCGTGACAGGCGGAGATACTGTCCACTATACTAACGAGGACGCGGCTGGTCTCGTCAGCCTCCCGCTCGCCGGTGTTTGTCAAGGCACAGGCTTTCCTGAAGAGGTCAGATGCCCCCTTGACTCGTCCCTGGGTATTGAGAGGTCACAGCGAGGTCAGCCTGAGGAAAAGGTGCTTTAAGCCTGGAATTGAGCTTTTACACACTCATTCCTTTGGTTGGCAGCCTATATGAGCATGAGCTGACCAAAGCTCCAACCAGCACTGCCGACTTTCTGGAGTGAAGGGTTGCTGTCCTGCCCCAAGCCAAGCAGTGCATTGCTATCTCCATCTCTCATGTTTGAATGCTCCGCTGTGTTGAGACTGACTACTTCCGGCCCTAACTTTAAAAGCACCTGTTGGAGATGCTGGGGATTGAACCCAGGACCTCATGCATGCGAAGACACGATCAATGCTCGTCCACGTGGTTCCATGGTGTAATGGTTAGCACTCTGGACTCTGAATCCAGCGATCCGAGTTCAAATCTCGGTGGAACCTTTGGATTTGTCGCGCACCTTCAGTGGCGGGAAGACCTTCCGAGGCCGCTTGGCGTGGAGTTTGCAGGGCTGTCTTGCAGGCTGTTATGTTGTCCGGGAATTTGTTGTGCTGCTCCAGCGTAACCTGGCCCTCAATCCTGCTGTGCCCATGAAAATGGTTGCACGGTGCCTCCCCGTCGGGGAATCGAACCCCGGTCTTCCACTATACTAACGAGGACACGGCTAGTCAGACCGCCCTCCCGTTCGCTGGATGTTATCTTGTCCGGAAATTGGGTGCTTGTTGTGCGTCACTCGAGCCGCACTTCCGCGCTCTGTGGTTGCTGAGACAAGGAAAAGGGTGCCCTCCCCATCGGGAATCGAACCCCCGTCTTCCGCGTGACAGGCGGAGATACTGTCCACTATACTAACGAGGACGCGGCTGGTCTCGTCAGCCTCCCGCTCGTCGGTGTTTGTCAAGGCACAGGCTTTCCTGAAGAGGTCAGATGCCCCCTTGACTCGTCCCTGGGTATTGAGAGGTCACAGCGAGGTCAGCCTGAGGAAAAGGTGCTTTAAGCCTGGAATTGAGCTTTTACACTCATTCCTTTGGTTGGCAGCACTGCCGACTTTCTGGAGTGAAGGGTTGCTGTCCTGCCCCAAGCCAAGCAGTGCATTGCTATCTCCATCTCTCATGTTTGAATGCTCCGCTGTGTTGAGACTGACTACTTCCGGCCCTAACTTTAAAAGCACCTGTTGGAGATGCTGGGGATTGAACCCAGGACCTCATGCATGTGAAGACACGACCAACGCTAGTCCACGTGGTTCCATGGTGTAATGGTTAGCACTCTGGACTCTGAATCCAGCGATCCGAGTTCAAATCTCGGTGGAACCTTTGGATTTGTCGCGCACCTTCAGTGGCGGGAAGACCTTCCGAGGCCGCTTGGCGTGGAGTTTGCAGGGCTGTCTTGCAGCCTGTTATGTTGTCCGGGAATTTGTTGTGCTGCTCCAGCGTAACCTGGCCCTCAATCCTGCTGTGCCCATGAAAATGGTTGCACGGTGCCTCCCCGTCGGGGAATCGAACCCCGGTCTTCCGCGTGACAGGCGGAGATACTGTCCACTATACTAACGAGGACACGGCTAGTCAGACCGCCCTCCCGTTCGCTGGATGTTATCTTGTCCGGAAATTGGGTGCTTGTTGTTCGTCACTCGAGCCGCACTTCCGCGCTCTGTGGTTGCTGAGACAAGGAAAAGGGTGGCCTCCCCGTCGGGGAATCGAACCCCGGTCTTCCGCGTGACAGGCGGAGATACTGTCCACTATACTAACGAGGACGCTGCTGGTCTCGTCAGCCTCCCGCTCGCCGGTGTTTGTCAAGGCACAGGCTTTCCTGAAGAGGTCAGATGCCCCCTTGACTCGTCCCTGGGTATTGAGAGGTCACAGCGAGGTCAGCCTGAGGAAAAGGTGCTTTAAGCCTGGAATTGAGCTTTTACACTCATTCCTTTGGTTGGCAGCACTGCCGACTTTCTGGAGTGAAGGGTTGCTGTCCTGCCCCAAGCCAAGCAGTGCATTGCTATCTCCATCTCTCATGTTTGAATGCTCCGCTGTGTTGAGACTGACTACTTCCGGCCCTAACTTTAAAAGCACCTGTTGGAGATGCTGGGGATTGAACCCAGGACCTCATGCATGTGAAGACACGACCAACGCTAGTCCACGTGGTTCCATGGTGTAATGGTTAGCACTCTGGACTCTGAATCCAGCGATCCGAGTTCAAATCTCGGTGGAACCTTTGGATTTGTCGCGCACCTTCAGTGGCGGGAAGACCTTCCGAGGCCGCTTGGCGTGGAGTTTGCAGGGCTGTCTTGCAGCCTGTTATGTTGTCCGGGAATTTGTTGTGCTGCTCCAGCGTAACCTGGCCCTCAATCCTGCTGTGCCCATGAAAATGGTTGCACGGTGCCTCCCCGTCGGGGAATCGAACCCCGGTCTTCCGCGTGACAGGCGGAGATACTGTCCACTATACTAACGAGGACACGGCTAGTCAGACCGCCCTCCCGTTCGCTGGATGTTATCTTGTCCGGAAATTGGGTGCTTGTTGTTCGTCACTCGAGCCGCACTTCCGCGCTCTGTGGTTGCTGAGACAAGGAAAAGGGTGGCCTCCCCGTCGGGGAATCGAACCCCGGTCTTCCGCGTGACAGGCGGAGATACTGTCCACTATACTAACGAGGACGCTGCTGGTCTCGTCAGCCTCCCGCTCGCCGGTGTTTGTCAAGGCACAGGCTTTCCTGAAGAGGTCAGATGCCCCCTTGACTCGTCCCTGGGTATTGAGAGGTCACAGCGAGGTCAGCCTGAGGAAAAGGTGCTTTAAGCCTGGAATTGAGCTTTTACACTCATTCCTTTGGTTGGCAGCCTACATGAGCATGAGCTGACCAAAGCTCCAACCAGCACTGCCGACTTTCTGGAGTGAAGGGTTGCTGTCCTGCCCCAAGCCAAGCAGTGCATTGCTATCTCCATCTCTCATGTTTGAATGCTCCGCTGTGTTGAGACTGACTACTTCCGGCCCTAACTTTAAAAGCACCTGTTGGAGATGCTGGGATTGAACCCAGGACCTCATGCATGCGAAGACACGACCAACGCTAGTCCACGTGGTTCCATGGTGTAATGGTTAGCACTCTGGACTCTGAATCCAGCGATCCGAGTTCAAATCTCGGTGGAACCTTTGGATTTGTCGCGCACCTTCAGTGGCGGGAAGACCTTCCGAGGCCGCTTGGTGTGGAGTTTGCAGGGCTGTCTTGCAGCCTGTTATGTTGTCCGGGAATTTGTTGTGCTGCTCCAGCGTAACCTGGCCCTCAATCCTGCTGTGCCCATGAAAATGGTTGCACGGTGCCTCCCCGTCAGGGAATCGAACCCCGGTCTTCCGCGTGACAGGCGGAGATACTGTCCACTATACTAACGAGGACGCGGCTGGTCTCGTCAGCCTCCCGCTCGCCGGTGTTTGTCAAGGCACAGGCTTTCCTGAAGAGGTCAGATGCCCCCTTGACTCGTCCCTGGGTATTGAGAGGTCACAGCGAGGTCAGCCTGAGGAAAAGGTGCTTTAAGCCTGGAATTGAGCTTTTACACTCATTCCTTTGGTTGGCAGCCTACATGAGCATGAGCTGACCAAAGCTCCAACCAGCACTGCCGACTTTCTGGAGTGAAGGGTTGCTGTCCTGCCCCAAGCCAAGCAGTGCATTGCTATCTCCATCTCTCATGTTTGAATGCTCCGCTGTGTTGAGACTGACTACTTCCGGCCCTAACTTTAAAAGCACCTGTTGGAGATGCTGGGGATTGAACCCAGGACCTCATGCATGTGAAGACACGATCAATGCTCGTCCACGTGGTTCCATGGTGTAATGGTTAGCACTCTGGACTCTGAATCCAGCGATCCGAGTTCAAATCTCGGTGGAACCTTTGGATTTGTCGCGCACCTTCAGTGGCGGGAAGACCTTCCGAGGCCGCTTGGCGTGGAGTTTGCAGGGCTGTCTTGCAGGCTGTTATGTTGTCCGGGAATTTGTTGTGCTGCTCCAGCGTAACCTGGCCCTCAATCCTGCTGTGCCCATGAAAATGGTTGCACGGTGCCTCCCCGTCGGGGAATCGAACCCCGGTCTTCCACTATACTAACGAGGACACGGCTAGTCAGACCGCCCTCCCGGTCGCTGGATGTTATCTTGTCCGGAAATTGGGTGCTTGTTGTGCGTCACTCGAGCCGCACTTCCGCGCTCTGTGGTTGCTGAGACAAGGAAAAGGGTGCCCTCCCCATCGGGGAATCGAACCCCCGTCTTCCGCGTGACAGGCGGAGATACTGTCCACTATACTAACGAGGACGCGGCTGGTCTCGTCAGCCTCCAGCTCGTCGGTGTTTGTCAAGGCACAGGCTTTCCTGAAGAGGTCAGATGCCCCCTTGACTCGTCCCTGGGTATTGAGAGGTCACAGCGAGGTCAGCCTGAGGAAAAGGTGCTTTAAGCCTGGAATTGAGCTTTTACACTCATTCCTTTGGTTGGCAGCACTGCCGACTTTCTGGAGTGAAGGGTTGCTGTCCTGCCCCAAGCCAAGCAGTGCATTGCTATCTCCATCTCTCATGTTTGAATGCTCCGCTGTGTTGAGACTGACTACTTCCGGCCCTAACTTTAAAAGCACCTGTTGGAGATGCTGGGGATTGAACCCAGGACCTCATGCATGTGAAGACACGACCAACGCTAGTCCACGTGGTTCCATGGTGTAATGGTTAGCACTCTGGACTCTGAATCCAGCGATCCGAGTTCAAATCTCGGTGGAACCTTTGGATTTGTCGCGCACCTTCAGTGGCGGGAAGACCTTCCGAGGCCGCTTGGCGTGGAGTTTGCAGGGCTGTCTTGCAGCCTGTTATGTTGTCCGGGAATTTGTTGTGCTGCTCCAGCGTAACCTGGCCCTCAATCCTGCTGTGCCCATGAAAATGGTTGCACGGTGCCTCCCCCGTCGGGGAATCGAACCCCGGTCTTCCGCGTGACAGGCGGAGATACTGTCCACTATACTAACGAGGACACGGCTAGTCAGACCGCCCTCCCGTTCGCTGGATGTTATCTTGTCCGGAAATTGGGTGCTTGTTGTTCGTCACTCGAGCCGCACTTCCGCGCTCTGTGGTTGCTGAGACAAGGAAAAGGGTGGCCTCCCCGTCGGGGAATCGAACCCCGGTCTTCCGCGTGACAGGCGGAGATACTGTCCACTATACTAACGAGGACGCTGCTGGTCTCGTCAGCCTCCCGCTCGCCGGTGTTTGTCAAGGCACAGGCTTTCCTGAAGAGGTCAGATGCCCCCTTGACTCGTCCCTGGGTATTGAGAGGTCACAGCGAAGTCAGCCTGAGGAAAAGGTGCTTTAAGCCTGGAATTGAGCTTTTACACTCATTCCTTTGGTTGGCAGCCTACATGAGCATGAGCTGACCAAAGCTCCAACCAGCACTGCCGACTTTCTGGAGTGAAGGGTTGCTGTCCTGCCCCAAGCCAAGCAGTGCATTGCTATCTCCATCTCTCATGTTTGAATGCTCCGCTGTGTTGAGACTGACTACTTCCGGCCCTAACTTTAAAAGCACCTGTTGGAGATGCTGGGGATTGAACCCAGGACCTCATGCATGTGAAGACACGACCAACGCTAGTCCACGTGGTTCCATGGTGTAATGGTTAGCACTCTGGACTCTGAATCCAGCGATCCGAGTTCAAATCTCGGTGGAACCTTTGGATTTGTCGCGCACCTTCAGTGGCGGGAAGACCTTCCGAGGCCGCTTGGCGTGGAGTTTGCAGGGCTGTTATGTTGTCCGGGAATTTGTTGTGCTGCTCCAGCGTAACCTGGCCCTCAATCCTGCTGTGCCCATGAAAATGGTTGCACGGTGCCTCCCCGTCGGGGAATCGAACCCCGGTCTTCCGCGTGACAGGCGGAGATACTGTCCACTATACTAACGAGGACACGGCTAGTCAGACCGCCCTCCCGTTCGCTGGATGTTATCTTGTCCGGAAATTGGGTGCTTGTTGTTCGTCACTCGAGCCGCACTTCCGCGCTCTGTGGTTGCTGAGACAAGGAAAAGGGTGGCCTCCCCGTCGGGGAATCGAACCCCGGTCTTCCGCGTGACAGGCGGAGATACTGTCCACTATACTAACGAGGACGCTGCTGGTCTCGTCAGCCTCCCGCTCGCCGGTGTTTGTCAAGGCACAGGCTTTCCTGAAGAGGTCAGATGCCCCCTTGACTCGTCCCTGGGTATTGAGAGGTCACAGCGAGGTCAGCCTGAGGAAAAGGTGCTTTAAGCCTGGAATTGAGCTTTTACACTCATTCCTTTGGTTGGCAGCCTACATGAGCATGAGCTGACCAAAGCTCCAACCAGCACTGCCGACTTTCTGGAGTGAAGGGTTGCTGTCCTGCCCCAAGCCAAGCAGTGCATTGCTATCTCCATCTCTCATGTTTGAATGCTCCGCTGTGTTGAGACTGACTACTTCCGGCCCTAACTTTAAAAGCACCTGTTGGAGATGCTGGGGATTGAACCCAGGACCTCATGCATGCGAAGACACGACCAACGCTAGTCCACGTGGTTCCATGGTGTAATGGTTAGCACTCTGGACTCTGAATCCAGCGATCCGAGTTCAAATCTCGGTGGAACCTTTGGATTTGTCGCGCACCTTCAGTGGCGGGAAGACCTTCCGAGGCCGCTTGGTGTGGAGTTTGCAGGGCTGTCTTGCAGCCTGTTATGTTGTCCGGGAATTTGTTGTGCTGCTCCAGCGTAACCTGGCCCTCAATCCTGCTGTGCCCATGAAAATGGTTGCACGGTGCCTCCCCGTCGGGGAATCGAACCCCGGTCTTCCACTATACTAACGAGGACACGGCTAGTCAGACCGCCCTCCCGTTCGCTGGATGTTATCTTGTCCGGAAATTGGGTGCTTGTTGTGCGTCACTCGAGCCGCACTTCCGCGCTCTGTGGTTGCTGAGACAAGGAAAAGGGTGCCCTCCCCATCGGGGAATCGAACCCCCGTCTTCCGCGTGACAGGCGGAGATACTGTCCACTATACTAACGAGGACGCGGCTGGTCTCGTCAGCCTCCCGCTCGTCGGTGTTTGTCAAGGCACAGGCTTTCCTGAAGAGGTCAGATGCCCCCTTGACTCGTCCCTGGGTATTGAGAGGTCACAGCGAGGTCAGCCTGAGGAAAAGGTGCTTTAAGCCTGGAATTGAGCTTTTACACTCATTCCTTTGGTTGGCAGCACTGCCGACTTTCTGGAGTGAAGGGTTGCTGTCCTGCCCCAAGCCAAGCAGTGCATTGCTATCTCCATCTCTCATGTTTGAATGCTCCGCTGTGTTGAGACTGACTACTTCCGGCCCTAACTTTAAAAGCACCTGTTGGAGATGCTGGGGATTGAACCCAGGACCTCATGCATGTGAAGACACGACCAACGCTAGTCCACGTGGTTCCATGGTGTAATGGTTAGCACTCTGGACTCTGAATCCAGCGATCCGAGTTCAAATCTCGGTGGAACCTTTGGATTTGTCGCGCACCTTCAGTGGCGGGAAGACCTTCCGAGGCCGCTTGGCGTGGAGTTTGCAGGGCTGTCTTGCAGCCTGTTATGTTGTCCGGGAATTTGTTGTGCTGCTCCAGCGTAACCTGGCCCTCAATCCTGCTGTGCCCATGAAAATGGTTGCACGGTGCCTCCCCGTCGGGGAATCGAACCCCGGTCTTCCGCGTGACAGGCGGAGATACTGTCCACTATACTAACGAGGACACGGCTAGTCAGACCGCCCTCCCGTTCGCTGGATGTTATCTTGTCCGGAAATTGGGTGCTTGTTGTTCGTCACTCGAGCCGCACTTCCGCGCTCTGTGGTTGCTGAGACAAGGAAAAGGGTGGCCTCCCCGTCGGGGAATCGAACCCCGGTCTTCCGCGTGACAGGCGGAGATACTGTCCACTATACTAACGAGGACGCTGCTGGTCTCGTCAGCCTCCCGCTCGCCGGTGTTTGTCAAGGCACAGGCTTTCCTGAAGAGGTCAGATGCCCCCTTGACTCGTCCCTGGGTATTGAGAGGTCACAGCGAGGTCAGCCTGAGGAAAAGGTGCTTTAAGCCTGGAATTGAGCTTTTACACTCATTCCTTTGGTTGGCAGCCTACATGAGCATGAGCTGACCAAAGCTCCAACCAGCACTGCCGACTTTCTGGAGTGAAGGGTTGCTGTCCTGCCCCAAGCCAAGCAGTGCATTGCTATCTCCATCTCTCATGTTTGAATGCTCCGCTGTGTTGAGACTGACTACTTCCGGCCCTAACTTTAAAAGCACCTGTTGGAGATGCTGGGGATTGAACCCAGGACCTCATGCATGCGAAGACACGACCAACGCTAGTCCACGTGGTTCCATGGTGTAATGGTTAGCACTCTGGACTCTGAATCCAGCGATCCGAGTTCAAATCTCGGTGGAACCTTTGGATTTGTCGCGCACCTTCAGTGGCGGGAAGACCTTCCGAGGCCGCTTGGTGTGGAGTTTGCAGGGCTGTCTTGCAGCCTGTTATGTTGTCCGGGAATTTGTTGTGCTGCTCCAGCGTAACCTGGCCCTCAATCCTGCTGTGCCCATGAAAATGGTTGCACGGTGCCTCCCCGTCGGGGAATCGAACCCCGGTCTTCCGCGTGACAGGCGGAGATACTGTCCACTATACTAACGAGGACGCGGCTGGTCTCGTCAGCCTCCCGCTCGCCGGTGTTTGTCAAGGCACAGGCTTTCCTGAAGAGGTCAGATGCCCCCTTGACTCGTCCCTGGGTATTGAGAGGTCACAGCGAGGTCAGCCTGAGGAAAAGGTGCTTTAAGCCTGGAATTGAGCTTTTACACTCATTCCTTTGGTTGGCAGCCTACATGAGCATGAGCTGACCAAAGCTCCAACCAGCACTGCCGACTTTCTGGAGTGAAGGGTTGCTGTCCTGCCCCAAGCCAAGCAGTGCATTGCTATCTCCATCTCTCATGTTTGAATGCTCCGCTGTGTTGAGACTGACTACTTCCGGCCCTAACTTTAAAAGCACCTGTTGGAGATGCTGGGGATTGAACCCAGGACCTCATGCATGCGAAGACACGATCAATGCTCGTCCACGTGGTTCCATGGTGTAATGGTTAGCACTCTGGACTCTGAATCCAGCGATCCGAGTTCAAATCTCGGTGGAACCTTTGGATTTGTCGCGCACCTTCAGTGGCGGGAAGACCTTCCGAGGCCGCTTGGCGTGGAGTTTGCAGGGCTGTCTTGCAGGCTGTTATGTTGTCCGGGAATTTGTTGTGCTGCTCCAGCGTAACCTGGCCCTCAATCCTGCTGTGCCCATGAAAATGGTTGCACGGTGCCTCCCCGTCGGGGAATCGAACCCCGGTCTTCCACTATACTAACGAGGACACGGCTAGTCAGACCGCCCTCCCGTTCGCTGGATGTTATCTTGTCCGGAAATTGGGTGCTTGTTGTGCGTCACTCGAGCCGCACTTCCGCGCTCTGTGGTTGCTGAGACAAGGAAAAGGGTGCCCTCCCCATCGGGGAATCGAACCCCCGTCTTCCGCGTGACAGGCGGAGATACTGTCCACTATACTAACGAGGACGCGGCTGGTCTCGTCAGCCTCCCGCTCGTCGGTGTTTGTCAAGGCACAGGCTTTCCTGAAGAGGTCAGATGCCCCCTTGACTCGTCCCTGGGTATTGAGAGGTCACAGCGAGGTCAGCCTGAGGAAAAGGTGCTTTAAGCCTGGAATTGAGCTTTTACACTCATTCCTTTGGTTGGCAGCACTGCCGACTTTCTGGAGTGAAGGGTTGCTGTCCTGCCCCAAGCCAAGCAGTGCATTGCTATCTCCATCTCTCATGTTTGAATGCTCCGCTGTGTTGAGACTGACTACTTCCGGCCCTAACTTTAAAAGCACCTGTTGGAGATGCTGGGGATTGAACCCAGGACCTCATGCATGTGAAGACACGACCAACGCTAGTCCACGTGGTTCCATGGTGTAATGGTTAGCACTCTGGACTCTGAATCCAGCGATCCGAGTTCAAATCTCGGTGGAACCTTTGGATTTGTCGCGCACCTTCAGTGGCGGGAAGACCTTCCGAGGCCGCTTGGCGTGGAGTTTGCAGGGCTGTCTTGCAGCCTGTTATGTTGTCCGGGAATTTGTTGTGCTGCTCCAGCGTAACCTGGCCCTCAATCCTGCTGTGCCCATGAAAATGGTTGCACGGTGCCTCCCCGTCGGGGAATCGAACCCCGGTCTTCCGCGTGACAGGCGGAGATACTGTCCACTATACTAACGAGGACACGGCTAGTCAGACCGCCCTCCCGTTCGCTGGATGTTATCTTGTCCGGAAATTGGGTGCTTGTTGTTCGTCACTCGAGCCGCACTTCCGCGCTCTGTGGTTGCTGAGACAAGGAAAAGGGTGGCCTCCCCGTCGGGGAATCGAACCCCGGTCTTCCGCGTGACAGGCGGAGATACTGTCCACTATACTAACGAGGACGCTGCTGGTCTCGTCAGCCTCCCGCTCGCCGGTGTTTGTCAAGGCACAGGCTTTCCTGAAGAGGTCAGATGCCCCCTTGACTCGTCCCTGGGTATTGAGAGGTCACAGCGAGGTCAGCCTGAGGAAAAGGTGCTTTAAGCCTGGAATTGAGCTTTTACACTCATTCCTTTGGTTGGCAGCCTACATGAGCATGAGCTGACCAAAGCTCCAACCAGCACTGCCGACTTTCTGGAGTGAAGGGTTGCTGTCCTGCCCCAAGCCAAGCAGTGCATTGCTATCTCCATCTCTCATGTTTGAATGCTCCGCTGTGTTGAGACTGACTACTTCCGGCCCTAACTTTAAAAGCACCTGTTGGAGATGCTGGGGATTGAACCCAGGACCTCATGCATGCGAAGACACGACCAACGCTAGTCCACGTGGTTCCATGGTGTAATGGTTAGCACTCTGGACTCTGAATCCAGCGATCCGAGTTCAAATCTCGGTGGAACCTTTGGATTTGTCGCGCACCTTCAGTGGCGGGAAGACCTTCCGAGGCCGCTTGGTGTGGAGTTTGCAGGGCTGTCTTGCAGCCTGTTATGTTGTCCGGGAATTTGTTGTGCTGCTCCAGCGTAACCTGGCCCTCAATCCTGCTGTGCCCATGAAAATGGTTGCACGGTGCCTCCCCGTCGGGGAATCGAACCCCGGTCTTCCGCGTGACAGGCGGAGATACTGTCCACTATACTAACGAGGACGCGGCTGGTCTCGTCAGCCTCCCGCTCGCCGGTGTTTGTCAAGGCACAGGCTTTCCTGAAGAGGTCAGATGCCCCCTTGACTCGTCCCTGGGTATTGAGAGGTCACAGCGAGGTCAGCCTGAGGAAAAGGTGCTTTAAGCCTGGAATTGAGCTTTTACACTCATTCCTTTGGTTGGCAGCCTACATGAGCATGAGCTGACCAAAGCTCCAACCAGCACTGCCGACTTTCTGGAGTGAAGGGTTGCTGTCCTGCCCCAAGCCAAGCAGTGCATTGCTATCTCCATCTCTCATGTTTGAATGCTCCGCTGTGTTGAGACTGACTACTTCCGGCCCTAACTTTAAAAGCACCTGTTGGAGATGCTGGGGATTGAACCCAGGACCTCATGCATGCGAAGACACGACCAACGCTAGTCCACGTGGTTCCATGGTGTAATGGTTAGCACTCTGGACTCTGAATCCAGCGATCCGAGTTCAAATCTCGGTGGAACCTTTGGATTTGTCGCGCACCTTCAGTGGCGGGAAGACCTTCCGAGGCCGCTTGGTGTGGAGTTTGCAGGGCTGTCTTGCAGCCTGTTATGTTGTCCGGGAATTTGTTGTGCTGCTCCAGCGTAACCTGGCCCTCAATCCTGCTGTGCCCATGAAAATGGTTGCACGGTGCCTCCCCGTCGGGGAATCGAACCCCGGTCTTCCGCGTGACAGGCGGAGATACTGTCCACTATACTAACGAGGACGCGGCTGGTCTCGTCAGCCTCCCGCTCGCCGGTGTTTGTCAAGGCACAGGCTTTCCTGAAGAGGTCAGATGCCCCCTTGACTCGTCCCTGGGTATTGAGAGGTCACAGCGAGGTCAGCCTGAGGAAAAGGTGCTTTAAGCCTGGAATTGAGCTTTTACACTCATTCCTTTGGTTGGCAGCCTACATGAGCATGAGCTGACCAAAGCTCCAACCAGCACTGCCGACTTTCTGGAGTGAAGGGTTGCTGTCCTGCCCCAAGCCAAGCAGTGCATTGCTATCTCCATCTCTCATGTTTGAATGCTCCGCTGTGTTGAGACTGACTACTTCCGGCCCTAACTTTAAAAGCACCTGTTGGAGATGCTGGGGATTGAACCCAGGACCTCATGCATGCGAAGACACGATCAATGCTCGTCCACGTGGTTCCATGGTGTAATGGTTAGCACTCTGGACTCTGAATCCAGCGATCCGAGTTCAAATCTCGGTGGAACCTTTGGATTTGTCGCGCACCTTCAGTGGCGGGAAGACCTTCCGAGGCCGCTTGGCGTGGAGTTTGCAGGGCTGTCTTGCAGGCTGTTATGTTGTCCGGGAATTTGTTGTGCTGCTCCAGCGTAACCTGGCCCTCAATCCTGCTGTGCCCATGAAAATGGTTGCACGGTGCCTCCCCGTCGGGGAATCGAACCCCGGTCTTCCACTATACTAACGAGGACACGGCTAGTCAGACCGCCCTCCCGTTCGCTGGATGTTATCTTGTCCGGAAATTGGGTGCTTGTTGTGCGTCACTCGAGCCGCACTTCCGCGCTCTGTGGTTGCTGAGACAAGGAAAAGGGTGCCCTCCCCATCGGGGAATCGAACCCCCGTCTTCCGCGTGACAGGCGGAGATACTGTCCACTATACTAACGAGGACGCGGCTGGTCTCGTCAGCCTCCCGCTCGTCGGTGTTTGTCAAGGCACAGGCTTTCCTGAAGAGGTCAGATGCCCCCTTGACTCGTCCCTGGGTATTGAGAGGTCACAGCGAGGTCAGCCTGAGGAAAAGGTGCTTTAAGCCTGGAATTGAGCTTTTACACTCATTCCTTTGGTTGGCAGCACTGCCGACTTTCTGGAGTGAAGGGTTGCTGTCCTGCCCCAAGCCAAGCAGTGCATTGCTATCTCCATCTCTCATGTTTGAATGCTCCGCTGTGTTGAGACTGACTACTTCCGGCCCTAACTTTAAAAGCACCTGTTGGAGATGCTGGGGATTGAACCCAGGACCTCATGCATGTGAAGACACGACCAACGCTAGTCCACGTGGTTCCATGGTGTAATGGTTAGCACTCTGGACTCTGAATCCAGCGATCCGAGTTCAAATCTCGGTGGAACCTTTGGATTTGTCGCGCACCTTCAGTGGCGGGAAGACCTTCCGAGGCCGCTTGGCGTGGAGTTTGCAGGGCTGTTATGTTGTCCGGGAATTTGTTGTGCTGCTCCAGCGTAACCTGGCCCTCAATCCTGCTGTGCCCATGAAAATGGTTGCACGGTGCCTCCCCGTCGGGGAATCGAACCCCGGTCTTCCGCGTGACAGGCGGAGATACTGTCCACTATACTAACGAGGACACGGCTAGTCAGACCGCCCTCCCGTTCGCTGGATGTTATCTTGTCCGGAAATTGGGTGCTTGTTGTTCGTCACTCGAGCCGCACTTCCGCGCTCTGTGGTTGCTGAGACAAGGAAAAGGGTGGCCTCCCCGTCGGGGAATCGAACCCCGGTCTTCCGCGTGACAGGCGGAGATACTGTCCACTATACTAACGAGGACGCTGCTGGTCTCGTCAGCCTCCCGCTCGCCGGTGTTTGTCAAGGCACAGGCTTTCCTGAAGAGGTCAGATGCCCCCTTGACTCGTCCCTGGGTATTGAGAGGTCACAGCGAGGTCAGCCTGAGGAAAAGGTGCTTTAAGCCTGGAATTGAGCTTTTACACTCATTCCTTTGGTTGGCAGCCTACATGAGCATGAGCTGACCAAAGCTCCAACCAGCACTGCCGACTTTCTGGAGTGAAGGGTTGCTGTCCTGCCCCAAGCCAAGCAGTGCATTGCTATCTCCATCTCTCATGTTTGAATGCTCCGCTGTGTTGAGACTGACTACTTCCGGCCCTAACTTTAAAAGCACCTGTTGGAGATGCTGGGGATTGAACCCAGGACCTCATGCATGCGAAGACACGACCAACGCTAGTCCACGTGGTTCCATGGTGTAATGGTTAGCACTCTGGACTCTGAATCCAGCGATCCGAGTTCAAATCTCGGTGGAACCTTTGGATTTGTCGCGCACCTTCAGTGGCGGGAAGACCTTCCGAGGCCGCTTGGTGTGGAGTTTGCAGGGCTGTCTTGCAGCCTGTTATGTTGTCCGGGAATTTGTTGTGCTGCTCCAGCGTAACCTGGCCCTCAATCCTGCTGTGCCCATGAAAATGGTTGCACGGTGCCTCCCCGTCGGGGAATCGAACCCCGGTCTTCCGCGTGACAGGCGGAGATACTGTCCACTATACTAACGAGGACGCGGCTGGTCTCGTCAGCCTCCCGCTCGCCGGTGTTTGTCAAGGCACAGGCTTTCCTGAAGAGGTCAGATGCCCCCTTGACTCGTCCCTGGGTATTGAGAGGTCACAGCGAGGTCAGCCTGAGGAAAAGGTGCTTTAAGCCTGGAATTGAGCTTTTACACTCATTCCTTTGGTTGGCAGCCTATATGAGCATGAGCTGACCAAAGCTCCAACCAGCACTGCCGACTTTCTGGAGTGAAGGGTTGCTGTCCTGCCCCAAGCCAAGCAGTGCATTGCTATCTCCATCTCTCATGTTTGAATGCTCCGCTGTGTTGAGACTGACTACTTCCGGCCCTAACTTTAAAAGCACCTGTTGGAGATGCTGGGGATTGAACCCAGGACCTCATGCATGCGAAGACACGATCAATGCTCGTCCACGTGGTTCCATGGTGTAATGGTTAGCACTCTGGACTCTGAATCCAGCGATCCGAGTTCAAATCTCGGTGGAACCTTTGGATTTGTCGCGCACCTTCAGTGGCGGGAAGACCTTCCGAGGCCGCTTGGCGTGGAGTTTGCAGGGCTGTCTTGCAGGCTGTTATGTTGTCCGGGAATTTGTTGTGCTGCTCCAGCGTAACCTGGCCCTCAATCCTGCTGTGCCCATGAAAATGGTTGCACGGTGCCTCCCCGTCGGGGAATCGAACCCCGGTCTTCCACTATACTAACGAGGACACGGCTAGTCAGACCGCCCTCCCGTTCGCTGGATGTTATCTTGTCCGGAAATTGGGTGCTTGTTGTGCGTCACTCGAGCCGCACTTCCGCGCTCTGTGGTTGCTGAGACAAGGAAAAGGGTGCCCTCCCCATCGGGGAATCGAACCCCCGTCTTCCGCGTGACAGGCGGAGATACTGTCCACTATACTAACGAGGACGCGGCTGGTCTCGTCAGCCTCCCGCTCGTCGGTGTTTGTCAAGGCACAGGCTTTCCTGAAGAGGTCAGATGCCCCCTTGACTCGTCCCTGGGTATTGAGAGGTCACAGCGAGGTCAGCCTGAGGAAAAGGTGCTTTAAGCCTGGAATTGAGCTTTTACACTCATTCCTTTGGTTGGCAGCACTGCCGACTTTCTGGAGTGAAGGGTTGCTGTCCTGCCCCAAGCCAAGCAGTGCATTGCTATCTCCATCTCTCATGTTTGAATGCTCCGCTGTGTTGAGACTGACTACTTCCGGCCCTAACTTTAAAAGCACCTGTTGGAGATGCTGGGGATTGAACCCAGGACCTCATGCATGTGAAGACACGACCAACGCTAGTCCACGTGGTTCCATGGTGTAATGGTTAGCACTCTGGACTCTGAATCCAGCGATCCGAGTTCAAATCTCGGTGGAACCTTTGGATTTGTCGCGCACCTTCAGTGGCGGGAAGACCTTCCGAGGCCGCTTGGCGTGGAGTTTGCAGGGCTGTCTTGCAGCCTGTTATGTTGTCCGGGAATTTGTTGTGCTGCTCCAGCGTAACCTGGCCCTCAATCCTGCTGTGCCCATGAAAATGGTTGCACGGTGCCTCCCCGTCGGGGAATCGAACCCCGGTCTTCCGCGTGACAGGCGGAGATACTGTCCACTATACTAACGAGGACACGGCTAGTCAGACCGCCCTCCCGTTCGCTGGATGTTATCTTGTCCGGAAATTGGGTGCTTGTTGTTCGTCACTCGAGCCGCACTTCCGCGCTCTGTGGTTGCTGAGACAAGGAAAAGGGTGGCCTCCCCGTCGGGGAATCGAACCCCGGTCTTCCGCGTGACAGGCGGAGATACTGTCCACTATACTAACGAGGACGCTGCTGGTCTCGTCAGCCTCCCGCTCGCCGGTGTTTGTCAAGGCACAGGCTTTCCTGAAGAGGTCAGATGCCCCCTTGACTCGTCCCTGGGTATTGAGAGGTCACAGCGAGGTCAGCCTGAGGAAAAGGTGCTTTAAGCCTGGAATTGAGCTTTTACACTCATTCCTTTGGTTGGCAGCCTACATGAGCATGAGCTGACCAAAGCTCCAACCAGCACTGCCGACTTTCTGGAGTGAAGGGTTGCTGTCCTGCCCCAAGCCAAGCAGTGCATTGCTATCTCCATCTCTCATGTTTGAATGCTCCGCTGTGTTGAGACTGACTACTTCCGGCCCTAACTTTAAAAGCACCTGTTGGAGATGCTGGGGATTGAACCCAGGACCTCATGCATGCGAAGACACGACCAACGCTAGTCCACGTGGTTCCATGGTGTAATGGTTAGCACTCTGGACTCTGAATCCAGCGATCCGAGTTCAAATCTCGGTGGAACCTTTGGATTTGTCGCGCACCTTCAGTGGCGGGAAGACCTTCCGAGGCCGCTTGGTGTGGAGTTTGCAGGGCTGTCTTGCAGCCTGTTATGTTGTCCGGGAATTTGTTGTGCTGCTCCAGCGTAACCTGGCCCTCAATCCTGCTGTGCCCATGAAAATGGTTGCACGGTGCCTCCCCGTCGGGGAATCGAACCCCGGTCTTCCACTATACTAACGAGGACACGGCTAGTCAGACCGCCCTCCCGTTCGCTGGATGTTATCTTGTCCGGAAATTGGGTGCTTGTTGTGCGTCACTCGAGCCGCACTTCCGCGCTCTGTGGTTGCTGAGACAAGGAAAAGGGTGCCCTCCCCATCGGGGAATCGAACCCCCGTCTTCCGCGTGACAGGCGGAGATACTGTCCACTATACTAACGAGGACGCGGCTGGTCTCGTCAGCCTCCCGCTCGTCGGTGTTTGTCAAGGCACAGGCTTTCCTGAAGAGGTCAGATGCCCCCTTGACTCGTCCCTGGGTATTGAGAGGTCACAGCGAGGTCAGCCTGAGGAAAAGGTGCTTTAAGCCTGGAATTGAGCTTTTACACTCATTCCTTTGGTTGGCAGCACTGCCGACTTTCTGGAGTGAAGGGTTGCTGTCCTGCCCCAAGCCAAGCAGTGCATTGCTATCTCCATCTCTCATGTTTGAATGCTCCGCTGTGTTGAGACTGACTACTTCCGGCCCTAACTTTAAAAGCACCTGTTGGAGATGCTGGGGATTGAACCCAGGACCTCATGCATGTGAAGACACGACCAACGCTAGTCCACGTGGTTCCATGGTGTAATGGTTAGCACTCTGGACTCTGAATCCAGCGATCCGAGTTCAAATCTCGGTGGAACCTTTGGATTTGTCGCGCACCTTCAGTGGCGGGAAGACCTTCCGAGGCCGCTTGGTGTGGAGTTTGCAGGGCTGTCTTGCAGCCTGTTATGTTGTCCGGGAATTTGTTGTGCTGCTCCAGCGTAACCTGGCCCTCAATCCTGCTGTGCCCATGAAAATGGTTGCACGGTGCCTCCCCGTCGGGGAATCGAACCCCGGTCTTCCGCGTGACAGGCGGAGATACTGTCCACTATACTAACGAGGACACGGCTAGTCAGACCGCCCTCCCGTTCGCTGGATGTTATCTTGTCCGGAAATTGGGTGCTTGTTGTTCGTCACTCGAGCCGCACTTCCGCGCTCTGTGGTTGCTGAGACAAGGAAAAGGGTGGCCTCCCCGTCGGGGAATCGAACCCCGGTCTTCCGCGTGACAGGCGGAGATACTGTCCACTATACTAACGAGGACGCTGCTGGTCTCGTCAGCCTCCCGCTCGCCGGTGTTTGTCAAGGCACAGGCTTTCCTGAAGAGGTCAGATGCCCCCTTGACTCGTCCCTGGGTATTGAGAGGTCACAGCGAGGTCAGCCTGAGGAAAAGGTGCTTTAAGCCTGGAATTGAGCTTTTACACTCATTCCTTTGGTTGGCAGCCTACATGAGCATGAGCTGACCAAAGCTCCAACCAGCACTGCCGACTTTCTGGAGTGAAGGGTTGCTGTCCTGCCCCAAGCCAAGCAGTGCATTGCTATCTCCATCTCTCATGTTTGAATGCTCCGCTGTGTTGAGACTGACTACTTCCGGCCCTAACTTTAAAAGCACCTGTTGGAGATGCTGGGGATTGAACCCAGGACCTCATGCATGCGAAGACACGACCAACGCTAGTCCACGTGGTTCCATGGTGTAATGGTTAGCACTCTGGACTCTGAATCCAGCGATCCGAGTTCAAATCTCGGTGGAACCTTTGGATTTGTCGCGCACCTTCAGTGGCGGGAAGACCTTCCGAGGCCGCTTGGTGTGGAGTTTGCAGGGCTGTCTTGCAGCCTGTTATGTTGTCCGGGAATTTGTTGTGCTGCTCCAGCGTAACCTGGCCCTCAATCCTGCTGTGCCCATGAAAATGGTTGCACGGTGCCTCCCCGTCGGGGAATCGAACCCCGGTCTTCCGCGTGACAGGCGGAGATACTGTCCACTATACTAACGAGGACGCGGCTGGTCTCGTCAGCCTCCCGCTCGCCGGTGTTTGTCAAGGCACAGGCTTTCCTGAAGAGGTCAGATGCCCCCTTGACTCGTCCCTGGGTATTGAGAGGTCACAGCGAGGTCAGCCTGAGGAAAAGGTGCTTTAAGCCTGGAATTGAGCTTTTACACTCATTCCTTTGGTTGGCAGCCTACATGAGCATGAGCTGACCAAAGCTCCAACCAGCACTGCCGACTTTCTGGAGTGAAGGGTTGCTGTCCTGCCCCAAGCCAAGCAGTGCATTGCTATCTCCATCTCTCATGTTTGAATGCTCCGCTGTGTTGAGACTGACTACTTCCGGCCCTAACTTTAAAAGCACCTGTTGGAGATGCTGGGGATTGAACCCAGGACCTCATGCATGTGAAGACACGACCAACGCTAGTCCACGTGGTTCCATGGTGTAATGGTTAGCACTCTGGACTCTGAATCCAGCGATCCGAGTTCAAATCTCGGTGGAACCTTTGGATTTGTCGCGCACCTTCAGTGGCGGGAAGACCTTCCGAGGCCGCTTGGTGTGGAGTTTGCAGGGCTGTCTTGCAGCCTGTTATGTTGTCCGGGAATTTGTTGTGCTGCTCCAGCGTAACCTGGCCCTCAATCCTGCTGTGCCCATGAAAATGGTTGCACGGTGCCTCCCCGTCGGGGAATCGAACCCCGGTCTTCCGCGTGACAGGCGGAGATACTGTCCACTATACTAACGAGGACGCGGCTGGTCTCGTCAGCCTCCCGCTCGCCGGTGTTTGTCAAGGCACAGGCTTTCCTGAAGAGGTCAGATGCCCCCTTGACTCGTCCCTGGGTATTGAGAGGTCACAGCGAGGTCAGCCTGAGGAAAAGGTGCTTTAAGCCTGGAATTGAGCTTTTACACTCATTCCTTTGGTTGGCAGCCTACATGAGCATGAGCTGACCAAAGCTCCAACCAGCACTGCCGACTTTCTGGAGTGAAGGGTTGCTGTCCTGCCCCAAGCCAAGCAGTGCATTGCTATCTCCATCTCTCATGTTTGAATGCTCCGCTGTGTTGAGACTGACTACTTCCGGCCCTAACTTTAAAAGCACCTGTTGGAGATGCTGGGGATTGAACCCAGGACCTCATGCATGCGAAGACACGATCAATGCTCGTCCACGTGGTTCCATGGTGTAATGGTTAGCACTCTGGACTCTGAATCCAGCGATCCGAGTTCAAATCTCGGTGGAACCTTTGGATTTGTCGCGCACCTTCAGTGGCGGGAAGACCTTCCGAGGCCGCTTGGCGTGGAGTTTGCAGGGCTGTCTTGCAGGCTGTTATGTTGTCCGGGAATTTGTTGTGCTGCTCCAGCGTAACCTGGCCCTCAATCCTGCTGTGCCCATGAAAATGGTTGCACGGTGCCTCCCCGTCGGGGAATCGAACCCCGGTCTTCCACTATACTAACGAGGACACGGCTAGTCAGACCGCCCTCCCGTTCGCTGGATGTTATCTTGTCCGGAAATTGGGTGCTTGTTGTGCGTCACTCGAGCCGCACTTCCGCGCTCTGTGGTTGCTGAGACAAGGAAAAGGGTGCCCTCCCCATCGGGGAATCGAACCCCCGTCTTCCGCGTGACAGGCGGAGATACTGTCCACTATACTAACGAGGACGCGGCTGGTCTCGTCAGCCTCCCGCTCGTCGGTGTTTGTCAAGGCACAGGCTTTCCTGAAGAGGTCAGATGCCCCCTTGACTCGTCCCTGGGTATTGAGAGGTCACAGCGAGGTCAGCCTGAGGAAAAGGTGCTTTAAGCCTGGAATTGAGCTTTTACACTCATTCCTTTGGTTGGCAGCACTGCCGACTTTCTGGAGTGAAGGGTTGCTGTCCTGCCCCAAGCCAAGCAGTGCATTGCTATCTCCATCTCTCATGTTTGAATGCTCCGCTGTGTTGAGACTGACTACTTCCGGCCCTAACTTTAAAAGCACCTGTTGGAGATGCTGGGGATTGAACCCAGGACCTCATGCATGTGAAGACACGACCAACGCTAGTCCACGTGGTTCCATGGTGTAATGGTTAGCACTCTGGACTCTGAATCCAGCGATCCGAGTTCAAATCTCGGTGGAACCTTTGGATTTGTCGCGCACCTTCAGTGGCGGGAAGACCTTCCGAGGCCGCTTGGCGTGGAGTTTGCAGGGCTGTCTTGCAGCCTGTTATGTTGTCCGGGAATTTGTTGTGCTGCTCCAGCGTAACCTGGCCCTCAATCCTGCTGTGCCCATGAAAATGGTTGCACGGTGCCTCCCCGTCGGGGAATCGAACCCCGGTCTTCCGCGTGACAGGCGGAGATACTGTCCACTATACTAACGAGGACACGGCTAGTCACACCGCCCTCCCGTTCGCTGGATGTTATCTTGTCCGGAAATTGGGTGCTTGTTGTTCGTCACTCGAGCCGCACTTCCGCGCTCTGTGGTTGCTGAGACAAGGAAAAGGGTGGCCTCCCCGTCGGGGAATCGAACCCCGGTCTTCCGCGTGACAGGCGGAGATACTGTCCACTATACTAACGAGGACGCTGCTGGTCTCGTCAGCCTCCCGCTCGCCGGTGTTTGTCAAGGCACAGGCTTTCCTGAAGAGGTCAGATGCCCCCTTGACTCGTCCCTGGGTATTGAGAGGTCACAGCGAGGTCAGCCTGAGGAAAAGGTGCTTTAAGCCTGGAATTGAGCTTTTACACTCATTCCTTTGGGTGGCAGCCTACATGAGCATGAGCTGACCAAAGCTCCAACCAGCACTGCCGACTTTCTGGAGTGAAGGGTTGCTGTCCTGCCCCAAGCCAAGCAGTGCATTGCTATCTCCATCTCTCATGTTTGAATGCTCCGCTGTGTTGAGACTGACTACTTCCGGCCCTAACTTTAAAAGCACCTGTTGGAGATGCTGGGGATTGAACCCAGGACCTCATGCATGCGAAGACACGACCAACGCTAGTCCACGTGGTTCCATGGTGTAATGGTTAGCACTCTGGACTCTGAATCCAGCGATCCGAGTTCAAATCTCGGTGGAACCTTTGGATTTGTCGCGCACCTTCAGTGGCGGGAAGACCTTCCGAGGCCGCTTGGTGTGGAGTTTGCAGGGCTGTCTTGCAGCCTGTTATGTTGTCCGGGAATTTGTTGTGCTGCTCCAGCGTAACCTGGCCCTCAATCCTGCTGTGCCCATGAAAATGGTTGCACGGTGCCTCCCCGTCGGGGAATCGAACCCCGGTCTTCCGCGTGACAGGCGGAGATACTGTCCACTATACTAACGAGGACGCGGCTGGTCTCGTCAGCCTCCCGCTCGCCGGTGTTTGTCAAGGCACAGGCTTTCCTGAAGAGGTCAGATGCCCCCTTGACTCGTCCCTGGGTATTGAGAGGTCACAGCGAGGTCAGCCTGAGGAAAAGGTGCTTTAAGCCTGGAATTGAGCTTTTACACTCATTCCTTTGGTTGGCAGCCTACATGAGCATGAGCTGACCAAAGCTCCAACCAGCACTGCCGACTTTCTGGAGTGAAGGGTTGCTGTCCTGCCCCAAGCCAAGCAGTGCATTGCTATCTCCATCTCTCATGTTTGAATGCTCCGCTGTGTTGAGACTGACTACTTCCGGCCCTAACTTTAAAAGCACCTGTTGGAGATGCTGGGGATTGAACCCAGGACCTCATGCATGCGAAGACACGATCAATGCTCGTCCACGTGGTTCCATGGTGTAATGGTTAGCACTCTGGACTCTGAATCCAGCGATCCGAGTTCAAATCTCGGTGGAACCTTTGGATTTGTCGCGCACCTTCAGTGGCGGGGAAGACCTTCCGAGGCCGCTTGGCGTGGAGTTTGCAGGGCTGTCTTGCAGGCTGTTATGTTGTCCGGGAATTTGTTGTGCTGCTCCAGCGTAACCTGGCCCTCAATCCTGCTGTGCCCATGAAAATGGTTGCACGGTGCCTCCCCGTCGGGGAATCGAACCCCGGTCTTCCACTATACTAACGAGGACACGGCTAGTCAGACCGCCCTCCCGTTCGCTGGATGTTATCTTGTCCGGAAATTGGGTGCTTGTTGTGCGTCACTCGAGCCGCACTTCCGCGCTCTGTGGTTGCTGAGACAAGGAAAAGGGTGCCCTCCCCATCGGGGAATCGAACCCCCGTCTTCCGCGTGACAGGCGGAGATACTGTCCACTATACTAACGAGGACGCGGCTGGTCTCGTCAGCCTCCCGCTCGTCGGTGTTTGTCAAGGCACAGGCTTTCCTGAAGAGGTCAGATGCCCCCTTGACTCGTCCCTGGGTATTGAGAGGTCACAGCGAGGTCAGCCTGAGGAAAAGGTGCTTTAAGCCTGGAATTGAGCTTTTACACTCATTCCTTTGGTTGGCAGCACTGCCGACTTTCTGGAGTGAAGGGTTGCTGTCCTGCCCCAAGCCAAGCAGTGCATTGCTATCTCCATCTCTCATGTTTGAATGCTCCGCTGTGTTGAGACTGACTACTTCCGGCCCTAACTTTAAAAGCACCTGTTGGAGATGCTGGGGATTGAACCCAGGACCTCATGCATGTGAAGACACGACCAACGCTAGTCCACGTGGTTCCATGGTGTAATGGTTAGCACTCTGGACTCTGAATCCAGCGATCCGAGTTCAAATCTCGGTGGAACCTTTGGATTTGTCGCGCACCTTCAGTGGCGGGAAGACCTTCCGAGGCCGCTTGGCGTGGAGTTTGCAGGGCTGTCTTGCAGCCTGTTATGTTGTCCGGGAATTTGTTGTGCTGCTCCAGCGTAACCTGGCCCTCAATCCTGCTGTGCCCATGAAAATGGTTGCACGGTGCCTCCCCGTCGGGGAATCGAACCCCGGTCTTCCGCGTGACAGGCGGAGATACTGTCCACTATACTAACGAGGACACGGCTAGTCAGACCGCCCTCCCGTTCGCTGGATGTTATCTTGTCCGGAAATTGGGTGCTTGTTGTTCGTCACTCGAGCCGCACTTCCGCGCTCTGTGGTTGCTGAGACAAGGAAAAGGGTGGCCTCCCCGTCGGGGAATCGAACCCCGGTCTTCCGCGTGACAGGCGGAGATACTGTCCACTATACTAACGAGGACGCTGCTGGTCTCGTCAGCCTCCCGCTCGCCGGTGTTTGTCAAGGCACAGGCTTTCCTGAAGAGGTCAGATGCCCCCTTGACTCGTCCCTGGGTATTGAGAGGTCACAGCGAGGTCAGCCTGAGGAAAAGGTGCTTTAAGCCTGGAATTGAGCTTTTACACTCATTCCTTTGGTTGGCAGCCTACATGAGCATGAGCTGACCAAAGCTCCAACCAGCACTGCCGACTTTCTGGAGTGAAGGGTTGCTGTCCTGCCCCAAGCCAAGCAGTGCATTGCTATCTCCATCTCTCATGTTTGAATGCTCCGCTGTGTTGAGACTGACTACTTCCGGCCCTAACTTTAAAAGCACCTGTTGGAGATGCTGGGGATTGAACCCAGGACCTCATGCATGCGAAGACACGACCAACGCTAGTCCACGTGGTTCCATGGTGTAATGGTTAGCACTCTGGACTCTGAATCCAGCGATCCGAGTTCAAATCTCGGTGGAACCTTTGGATTTGTCGCGCACCTTCAGTGGCGGGAAGACCTTCCGAGGCCGCTTGGTGTGGAGTTTGCAGGGCTGTCTTGCAGCCTGTTATGTTGTCCGGGAATTTGTTGTGCTGCTCCAGCGTAACCTGGCCCTCAATCCTGCTGTGCCCATGAAAATGGTTGCACGGTGCCTCCCCGTCGGGGAATCGAACCCCGGTCTTCCGCGTGACAGGCGGAGATACTGTCCACTATACTAACGAGGACGCGGCTGGTCTCGTCAGCCTCCCGCTCGCCGGTGTTTGTCAAGGCACAGGCTTTCCTGAAGAGGTCAGATGCCCCCTTGACTCGTCCCTGGGTATTGAGAGGTCACAGCGAGGTCAGCCTGAGGAAAAGGTGCTTTAAGCCTGGAATTGAGCTTTTACACTCATTCCTTTGGTTGGCAGCCTACATGAGCATGAGCTGACCAAAGCTCCAACCAGCACTGCCGACTTTCTGGAGTGAAGGGTTGCTGTCCTGCCCCAAGCCAAGCAGTGCATTGCTATCTCCATCTCTCATGTTTGAATGCTCCGCTGTGTTGAGACTGACTACTTCCGGCCCTAACTTTAAAAGCACCTGTTGGAGATGCTGGGGATTGAACCCAGGACCTCATGCATGCGAAGACACGATCAATGCTCGTCCACGTGGTTCCATGGTGTAATGGTTAGCACTCTGGACTCTGAATCCAGCGATCCGAGTTCAAATCTCGGTGGAACCTTTGGATTTGTCGCGCACCTTCAGTGGCGGGAAGACCTTCCGAGGCCGCTTGGCGTGGAGTTTGCAGGGCTGTCTTGCAGGCTGTTATGTTGTCCGGGAATTTGTTGTGCTGCTCCAGCGTAACCTGGCCCTCAATCCTGCTGTGCCCATGAAAATGGTTGCACGGTGCCTCCCCGTCGGGGAATCGAACCCCGGTCTTCCACTATACTAACGAGGACACGGCTAGTCAGACCGCCCTCCCGTTCGCTGGATGTTATCTTGTCCGGAAATTGGGTGCTTGTTGTGCGTCACTCGAGCCGCACTTCCGCGCTCTGTGGTTGCTGAGACAAGGAAAAGGGTGCCCTCCCCATCGGGGAATCGAACCCCCGTCTTCCGCGTGACAGGCGGAGATACTGTCCACTATACTAACGAGGACGCGGCTGGTCTCGTCAGCCTCCCGCTCGTCGGTGTTTGTCAAGGCACAGGCTTTCCTGAAGAGGTCAGATGCCCCCTTGACTCGTCCCTGGGTATTGAGAGGTCACAGCGAGGTCAGCCTGAGGAAAAGGTGCTTTAAGCCTGGAATTGAGCTTTTACACTCATTCCTTTGGTTGGCAGCACTGCCGACTTTCTGGAGTGAAGGGTTGCTGTCCTGCCCCAAGCCAAGCAGTGCATTGCTATCTCCATCTCTCATGTTTGAATGCTCCGCTGTGTTGAGACTGACTACTTCCGGCCCTAACTTTAAAAGCACCTGTTGGAGATGCTGGGGATTGAACCCAGGACCTCATGCATGTGAAGACACGACCAACGCTAGTCCACGTGGTTCCATGGTGTAATGGTTAGCACTCTGGACTCTGAATCCAGCGATCCGAGTTCAAATCTCGGTGGAACCTTTGGATTTGTCGCGCACCTTCAGTGGCGGGAAGACCTTCCGAGGCCGCTTGGCGTGGAGTTTGCAGGGCTGTCTTGCAGCCTGTTATGTTGTCCGGGAATTTGTTGTGCTGCTCCAGCGTAACCTGGCCCTCAATCCTGCTGTGCCCATGAAAATGGTTGCACGGTGCCTCCCCGTCGGGGAATCGAACCCCGGTCTTCCGCGTGACAGGCGGAGATACTGTCCACTATACTAACGAGGACACGGCTAGTCAGACCGCCCTCCCGTTCGCTGGATGTTATCTTGTCCGGAAATTGGGTGCTTGTTGTTCGTCACTCGAGCCGCACTTCCGCGCTCTGTGGTTGCTGAGACAAGGAAAAGGGTGGCCTCCCCGTCGGGGAATCGAACCCCGGTCTTCCGCGTGACAGGCGGAGATACTGTCCACTATACTAACGAGGACGCTGCTGGTCTCGTCAGCCTCCCGCTCGCCGGTGTTTGTCAAGGCACAGGCTTTCCTGAAGAGGTCAGATGCCCCCTTGACTCGTCCCTGGGTATTGAGAGGTCACAGCGAGGTCAGCCTGAGGAAAAGGTGCTTTAAGCCTGGAATTGAGCTTTTACACTCATTCCTTTGGTTGGCAGCCTACATGAGCATGAGCTGACCAAAGCTCCAACCAGCACTGCCGACTTTCTGGAGTGAAGGGTTGCTGTCCTGCCCCAAGCCAAGCAGTGCATTGCTATCTCCATCTCTCATGTTTGAATGCTCCGCTGTGTTGAGACTGACTACTTCCGGCCCTAACTTTAAAAGCACCTGTTGGAGATGCTGGGGATTGAACCCAGGACCTCATGCATGCGAAGACACGACCAACGCTAGTCCACGTGGTTCCATGGTGTAATGGTTAGCACTCTGGACTCTGAATCCAGCGATCCGAGTTCAAATCTCGGTGGAACCTTTGGATTTGTCGCGCACCTTCAGTGGCGGGAAGACCTTCCGAGGCCGCTTGGTGTGGAGTTTGCAGGGCTGTCTTGCAGCCTGTTATGTTGTCCGGGAATTTGTTGTGCTGCTCCAGCGTAACCTGGCCCTCAATCCTGCTGTGCCCATGAAAATGGTTGCACGGTGCCTCCCCGTCGGGGAATCGAACCCCGGTCTTCCGCGTGACAGGCGGAGATACTGTCCACTATACTAACGAGGACGCGGCTGGTCTCGTCAGCCTCCCGCTCGCCGGTGTTTGTCAAGGCACAGGCTTTCCTGAAGAGGTCAGATGCCCCCTTGACTCGTCCCTGGGTATTGAGAGGTCACAGCGAGGTCAGCCTGAGGAAAAGGTGCTTTAAGCCTGGAATTGAGCTTTTACACTCATTCCTTTGGTTGGCAGCCTACATGAGCATGAGCTGACCAAAGCTCCAACCAGCACTGCCGACTTTCTGGAGTGAAGGGTTGCTGTCCTGCCCCAAGCCAAGCAGTGCATTGCTATCTCCATCTCTCATGTTTGAATGCTCCGCTGTGTTGAGACTGACTACTTCCGGCCCTAACTTTAAAAGCACCTGTTGGAGATGCTGGGGATTGAACCCAGGACCTCATGCATGCGAAGACACGATCAATGCTCGTCCACGTGGTTCCATGGTGTAATGGTTAGCACTCTGGACTCTGAATCCAGCGATCCGAGTTCAAATCTCGGTGGAACCTTTGGATTTGTCGCGCACCTTCAGTGGCGGGAAGACCTTCCGAGGCCGCTTGGCGTGGAGTTTGCAGGGCTGTCTTGCAGGCTGTTATGTTGTCCGGGAATTTGTTGTGCTGCTCCAGCGTAACCTGGCCCTCAATCCTGCTGTGCCCATGAAAATGGTTGCACGGTGCCTCCCCGTCGGGGAATCGAACCCCGGTCTTCCACTATACTAACGAGGACACGGCTAGTCAGACCGCCCTCCCGTTCGCTGGATGTTATCTTGTCCGGAAATTGGGTGCTTGTTGTGCGTCACTCGAGCCGCACTTCCGCGCTCTGTGGTTGCTGAGACAAGGAAAAGGGTGCCCTCCCCATCGGGGAATCGAACCCCCGTCTTCCGCGTGACAGGCGGAGATACTGTCCACTATACTAACGAGGACGCGGCTGGTCTCGTCAGCCTCCCGCTCGTCGGTGTTTGTCAAGGCACAGGCTTTCCTGAAGAGGTCAGATGCCCCCTTGACTCGTCCCTGGGTATTGAGAGGTCACAGCGAGGTCAGCCTGAGGAAAAGGTGCTTTAAGCCTGGAATTGAGCTTTTACACTCATTCCTTTGGTTGGCAGCACTGCCGACTTTCTGGAGTGAAGGGTTGCTGTCCTGCCCCAAGCCAAGCAGTGCATTGCTATCTCCATCTCTCATGTTTGAATGCTCCGCTGTGTTGAGACTGACTACTTCCGGCCCTAACTTTAAAAGCACCTGTTGGAGATGCTGGGGATTGAACCCAGGACCTCATGCATGTGAAGACACGACCAACGCTAGTCCACGTGGTTCCATGGTGTAATGGTTAGCACTCTGGACTCTGAATCCAGCGATCCGAGTTCAAATCTCGGTGGAACCTTTGGATTTGTCGCGCACCTTCAGTGGCGGGAAGACCTTCCGAGGCCGCTTGGCGTGGAGTTTGCAGGGCTGTCTTGCAGCCTGTTATGTTGTCCGGGAATTTGTTGTGCTGCTCCAGCGTAACCTGGCCCTCAATCCTGCTGTGCCCATGAAAATGGTTGCACGGTGCCTCCCCGTCGGGGAATCGAACCCCGGTCTTCCGCGTGACAGGCGGAGATACTGTCCACTATACTAACGAGGACACGGCTAGTCAGACCGCCCTCCCGTTCGCTGGATGTTATCTTGTCCGGAAATTGGGTGCTTGTTGTTCGTCACTCGAGCCGCACTTCCGCGCTCTGTGGTTGCTGAGACAAGGAAAAGGGTGGCCTCCCCGTCGGGGAATCGAACCCCGGTCTTCCGCGTGACAGGCGGAGATACTGTCCACTATACTAACGAGGACGCTGCTGGTCTCGTCAGCCTCCCGCTCGCCGGTGTTTGTCAAGGCACAGGCTTTCCTGAAGAGGTCAGATGCCCCCTTGACTCGTCCCTGGGTATTGAGAGGTCACAGCGAGGTCAGCCTGAGGAAAAGGTGCTTTAAGCCTGGAATTGAGCTTTTACACTCATTCCTTTGGTTGGCAGCCTACATGAGCATGAGCTGACCAAAGCTCCAACCAGCACTGCCGACTTTCTGGAGTGAAGGGTTGCTGTCCTGCCCCAAGCCAAGCAGTGCATTGCTATCTCCATCTCTCATGTTTGAATGCTCCGCTGTGTTGAGACTGACTACTTCCGGCCCTAACTTTAAAAGCACCTGTTGGAGATGCTGGGGATTGAACCCAGGACCTCATGCATGCGAAGACACGACCAACGCTAGTCCACGTGGTTCCATGGTGTAATGGTTAGCACTCTGGACTCTGAATCCAGCGATCCGAGTTCAAATCTCGGTGGAACCTTTGGATTTGTCGCGCACCTTCAGTGGCGGGAAGACCTTCCGAGGCCGCTTGGTGTGGAGTTTGCAGGGCTGTCTTGCAGCCTGTTATGTTGTCCGGGAATTTGTTGTGCTGCTCCAGCGTAACCTGGCCCTCAATCCTGCTGTGCCCATGAAAATGGTTGCACGGTGCCTCCCCGTCGGGGAATCGAACCCCGGTCTTCCGCGTGACAGGCGGAGATACTGTCCACTATACTAACGAGGACACGGCTAGTCAGACCGCCCTCCCGTTCGCTGGATGTTATCTTGTCCGGAAATTGGGTGCTTGTTGTTCGTCACTCGAGCCGCACTTCCGCGCTCTGTGGTTGCTGAGACAAGGAAAAGGGTGGCCTCCCCGTCGGGGAATCGAACCCCGGTCTTCCGCGTGACAGGCGGAGATACTGTCCACTATACTAACGAGGACGCTGCTGGTCTCGTCAGCCTCCCGCTCGCCGGTGTTTGTCAAGGCACAGGCTTTCCTGAAGAGGTCAGATGCCCCCTTGACTCGTCCCTGGGTATTGAGAGGTCACAGCGAGGTCAGCCTGAGGAAAAGGTGCTTTAAGCCTGGAATTGAGCTTTTACACTCATTCCTTTGGTTGGCAGCCTACATGAGCATGAGCTGACCAAAGCTCCAACCAGCACTGCCGACTTTCTGGAGTGAAGGGTTGCTGTCCTGCCCCAAGCCAAGCAGTGCATTGCTATCTCCATCTCTCATGTTTGAATGCTCCGCTGTGTTGAGACTGACTACTTCCGGCCCTAACTTTAAAAGCACCTGTTGGAGATGCTGGGGATTGAACCCAGGACCTCATGCATGCGAAGACACGACCAACGCTAGTCCACGTGGTTCCATGGTGTAATGGTTAGCACTCTGGACTCTGAATCCAGCGATCCGAGTTCAAATCTCGGTGGAACCTTTGGATTTGTCGCGCACCTTCAGTGGCGGGAAGACCTTCCGAGGCCGCTTGGTGTGGAGTTTGCAGGGCTGTCTTGCAGCCTGTTATGTTGTCCGGGAATTTGTTGTGCTGCTCCAGCGTAACCTGGCCCTCAATCCTGCTGTGCCCATGAAAATGGTTGCACGGTGCCTCCCCGTCGGGGAATCGAACCCCGGTCTTCCGCGTGACAGGCGGAGATACTGTCCACTATACTAACGAGGACGCGGCTGGTCTCGTCAGCCTCCCGCTCGCCGGTGTTTGTCAAGGCACAGGCTTTCCTGAAGAGGTCAGATGCCCCCTTGACTCGTCCCTGGGTATTGAGAGGTCACAGCGAGGTCAGCCTGAGGAAAAGGTGCTTTAAGCCTGGAATTGAGCTTTTACACTCATTCCTTTGGTTGGCAGCCTACATGAGCATGAGCTGACCAAAGCTCCAACCAGCACTGCCGACTTTCTGGAGTGAAGGGTTGCTGTCCTGCCCCAAGCCAAGCAGTGCATTGCTATCTCCATCTCTCATGTTTGAATGCTCCGCTGTGTTGAGACTGACTACTTCCGGCCCTAACTTTAAAAGCACCTGTTGGAGATGCTGGGGATTGAACCCAGGACCTCATGCATGCGAAGACACGATCAATGCTCGTCCACGTGGTTCCATGGTGTAATGGTTAGCACTCTGGACTCTGAATCCAGCGATCCGAGTTCAAATCTCGGTGGAACCTTTGGATTTGTCGCGCACCTTCAGTGGCGGGAAGACCTTCCGAGGCCGCTTGGCGTGGAGTTTGCAGGGCTGTCTTGCAGGCTGTTATGTTGTCCGGGAATTTGTTGTGCTGCTCCAGCGTAACCTGGCCCTCAATCCTGCTGTGCCCATGAAAATGGTTGCACGGTGCCTCCCCGTCGGGGAATCGAACCCCGGTCTTCCACTATACTAACGAGGACACGGCTAGTCAGACCGCCCTCCCGTTCGCTGGATGTTATCTTGTCCGGAAATTGGGTGCTTGTTGTGCGTCACTCGAGCCGCACTTCCGCGCTCTGTGGTTGCTGAGACAAGGAAAAGGGTGCCCTCCCCATCGGGGAATCGAACCCCCGTCTTCCGCGTGACAGGCGGAGATACTGTCCACTATACTAACGAGGACGCGGCTGGTCTCGTCAGCCTCCCGCTCGTCGGTGTTTGTCAAGGCACAGGCTTTCCTGAAGAGGTCAGATGCCCCCTTGACTCGTCCCTGGGTATTGAGAGGTCACAGCGAGGTCAGCCTGAGGAAAAGGTGCTTTAAGCCTGGAATTGAGCTTTTACACTCATTCCTTTGGTTGGCAGCACTGCCGACTTTCTGGAGTGAAGGGTTGCTGTCCTGCCCCAAGCCAAGCAGTGCATTG
>CM059270.1:4852793-4870293 GCA_030347295.1 Setipinna tenuifilis | reverse complement strand
GGGACAGTAGAGCTGATGGATATGCAGGCTTCATCCTTCAGCAGAACTGCGCCCCAGGGACTCGGATGTTCAAGCTGCAGCAGTACCTGCGAAAAAGACAGCAGAAAGAGGATCCCCCAGGCACTGCAGCTAAAGCCCCAGGTAAGTTGCTACATTTGTACACAATTGTATGTATTGGGGTGTTATCATATACACATAACCAAAAGAGGCATGATTTTTTAACATATCTATATGGCCATTCACATGGTGTGAGATATTTAATTTATTCTGATCTTGTTTGTGCCACAGTGATGGACGAGGATGAGGAGCTGGAGAGGGCGATGCTCAGCATGTCACCGTCTAAGCTGCAAGTGCAGAGTGGTAAGTACACTGTTGTTACACAGAATGAAAATCAAAATTATTCATCACAACATTTTGTTTAAATTACTGTCTTGTGTTTGACGTGTCCCCTGTTTGTCTTTCTCCGTTTTGGGTAAGCAGGTGTGGTGCCAGTAGCAGGACCTGCAGCAGCACCTGCCATGCCAGTGGTGTCACCAGGAGTGTCATCCCGCACAAAGACAGGTTTTAAACTAAAAAGGGTCTCAGGGCCGGATGCAATTCTTTACATGATGAATTGCGCTCCAAACTGGACCTTAACTTTTGTTCTGTTCTTTGTGTTCGGGGACCATGAGTTCACCCCTCCCATGATGAATTGCCTCAAAGGGACCATGAATTTATCCCTGCCATGATGAACTTACTCTCAAAGGGACCATGAATCCCTGCCATGATGAACTAACTCTCAAAGGGACCATGAATCCCTGCCATGATGAACTAACTCTCAAAGGGACCATGAATCCCTGCCATGATGAACTAACTCTCAAAGGGACCATGAATCCCTGCCATGATGAACTGATTCCACGATGAGGGTGAGTATGTATTTTTTATTCTACGTACCCATGTCATAACAAATGAGGTGGGTACAAACACTTTTTTGGTCAGTCATATTGCTACTCCTCCTTATCACAGTCCAATAAATATAATAAATAATATGGTAGTAAATCTGGAAGGTGGGTCAAACACAGACGGTTTCTAAATTTGTGAGAGGATGTCTTACACTCTATTTATATTTGTGACAATAAGGGGGTGTAAAATGATGACTGTTGTTCAGTTCTTATCTTGTTCAGTTATTAACAAAGTAGAGATTCTAGCTTCAGAAAGGACAAGAAAAAAAGCCTACCATGTATTCCTTTTGCCTCTGCACTTATATGAAGATATGTGTGCTTATGAGGGTCAGCTGGTTCAGAAATTGGTTGGATAAAATGCGTGGCAGGCTTTTTACTTCCTTAAGTCAGGATCTCTACCTATGGTTGTACTAACACGAACGCATGCATGAATTGTGAACCCTGAAATGACTAAACATTTTGTCTGTTGTAGTTCCATCTGCGACACTGTCCAGACCCAAAACTGTCCAGACTGTTTCCACACTGCGGGCATCCCCAGTTGATGGTAAGAACCATGTCATCACATATTTCAATGTTTTATTTTTCCATTCAGTACCATAAATAATGATTGACATAAATTGGTTTATTTGCTTGACTGTATAGTTCCAGCCCCACCATCTGTGAGGAAGAAGACTCCTGTGCCCCTTCCTCCAGAGCTGGCGTTCCTGGTGAAGAAGACCGCGGGTCCAACAGCCACTCAGAGGCCTGAGTCAGCCCAAGGTACGTGTGTATTTATATGTGGCCCACCTTCTTGGTGCGTAGCTGAGTCATTCATTTTTCATTTTTTCATGTCATGTTTGAAGTACAAATGTATAAGATTGGGACTGTACTTCTTTCCAGGACCCAGCATAAGTGCTGCACTTCCCTCCACACCTAAAACACCTGGGCCCAGTGGCCAGCATAGAGGTGGGGATGGTATGTAGAACATGTACATCTGTATGTAGAAAATATATAGAAGTTTATTCAAGTAATGACACTGAACTGCTTCAATCATTGTATTTATTCCAGTAACTGATTTACAAGTATCAGTGCAGTAATTGCTTGTTTGTTGTACTATTTGTTCTTTATCCCAGCTAAGCCACCTGCTCCTGTACCTCTGCCTGGGCGTGACTATGATGTTAGCAACTGGAGTTGCTCTCATCCACAGAAGCAGTGGATGAAGACCGAGCTTGAGAGTCTTGGGCTGTGGCCTGGGTCACGTCCAGTGCGAATTCCAGGCAACACCGTTTCTCTGTGGCGTCATCCTCCTCAACCTGAGCTCATTGACACCGTGGCAGAGCTTCCCTCCCCCAACTTTTTCCAGCTCCACCCCTTTTTTATTTGGAAGCCTGAAAACAGCATCATGGCCAGGTTGAGGAACAATTACGTCCTGCCGTGTCTCCATGGCTGTCTGCATCCACAGGTGAAGACTCCTTTAAATGATACTTTCAAAATGATTAGTTATAGCACACCGACATTTGTGTATGTATTATATGTGCAGTGTAAACTGTGCTATAGGAACTTACCTTACTGTGCCTTTCCAGGTGGTCTCGTCTGGTGTTGGGAGGCCTCGTGTCATTGTTGGCACCAGTGGCCAGTATTATATATTGTCTTCACGACTCACCTGCAAGGTCTGTCGGAAGACCTGGTTTGCTGACAATCCGCAGTGGCTCGAGAAGCTGCCCAAGAGGTTCACCCATCTCTTGCCGGCATTCCTGACGTACAAGAAGGCCATCTGTAAGTCTGTGATGGATGAGCTGAGGCGCAGCGGAAGGTCACCCACAGACATGGCCAACCAGGTGAATGAGCTCATGCACCTCAAATATGAGCGAGCTCACCTGGCATACCTGCTGGCCATCAAGAACGCCAGGGATGCTGAGACTGGTGTGTACGGGCAGAAAACCATCGGGCAGTTCCTAGAAAAAGAGAGGACGGCGCCACGTGAGTTCGGAGGCTATGATGACGTGGATGGGTGGTGTGGTGTCTCGGTGTCGGCCCACTACCTGACCGACTGCCTGCTGGATGAGTACCGCCGCCAAGAGTCCAGCATCTCCGCTCTCCTCCAGGGCACTTTTGGGAGGGTCTTGCGGTCTGACCACACCAGGAAGGTAGCCAGGAAGGTGACGTTGGCATCTGGTGTCATGTCCAGTTACGCCATCATGAACGAGAGCTGGATGGTTGTCTCCTGGGTGATGGTGCAGTCGGAGACGGAAACGTCCCTGGGGCCGATGTACCGTGGAATGGCCAAGCGGTATGAAGATGCCGGAGTGGAGAAAGCTGGATTCCATTGGATGGACAGGTCAGAGCAACAATCTTCTTCTGTGCAATTGAAGTGTAGTAGCAGCATGACATACAGGGACAAACAGACAATAACACTAAGAAAAAAAAAGAGCACAACCCACACATAGTAAGCAATATGCAATATGAAATGCAATAAAAATGTATTAAAAAAGTATATATTAAAACTGCCACCATTATGCCGTCACTGCTATTTTTAACAGCCGATGTTGTAATTAAATATCATATGTTTAAGTCAGAATTTCATTTTTGTTTTCATCTTTGTGTCTTCAGGGATTGCTGTGCACCATTTAGAATACCTGACACCATCCACGGTGAGCATCTGCACTGGGATGCTTGGAGAACCACCCCTGCTATGGTCACTTGGGCCACCTCTGGACATCTGGAGAACTCCTGTGCATCTCGCATGCATTACAATCCAGCAATTGGTGTGAAGCTGGATTTGTTTCACTGCATGAGGCGATTTTCACGGGAGTGCACCTCAGAGCATCACCCTCTGTATGCCACTTTCTGTCAAATGCTCTCTGCTGCCTTCATGGTTGTGGACCAGGAGGACTTGAAAAAGCTCCAGGGTGCCTACGTGTTCTGTGGGATCCATCCACCGAATCCCACCAAAAAACACATAAGAGAGCACTGCAGGACCAAGGTTCCACAACCCAGAGAGCTTCTGGACAGAGTGGAGAAGGTGTTAAAACACTTTCACTTGGCCACAGACCCAGACAACATCCCACTCTTTAAACCGTCTATGTTAAAGATGTGGCGCATACAGAGGGTGCACATTCTCCGTGGGTGCCTCAGTGATCCTGAGCTCGGAGAGAGTATCATGTACAGGTACGGTGGAACTCTCCAGCTCAACCACGTGCCTGGTGAGGGAGCCGAAGTCCCCGTCTGGATCCCAGTCAGGGGGACCTCTCAGCAGGAAGGCTACCACTTCCACCAGGCTCAGTGGGTCACTGGGACCCAGGTGTCTGCGGAACTTTTCCAGGCCCAGGGCATGACAGGGGTGGCTCGCTGGAACTTTCAGCGGCTCGCGTCGTTGAAGCTGCCAGACGTCGTGCTTCCAGCTGTCTTTGATCCGGCGCTAATGGCGGATCTGAACGCTACAGCGAAGGAAGTCACGAAGAAGGAGAAGTACCCTGCATTTCTCCTGTCTGGCAGAGACACGGGGGAGAGGTTTGGACTGGAGTACAGGGAGCCAGGCTGCCGACCGGTTCCTCTCGACTGGGACAAACACAGAACCCAGAAGAGAGACGAGCCAGCTCCTCCAGCGCCTCCATCCCCTGTGCGAGCACCGTCACCTGCTCCGGCTCCCGTGCGCTCACCGTCACCTGTGCCCACACCTGTTCCGTCTCCTCCTCCAGATGTCATGGCCACCTACAGCTCTGCCGCTGCATCCCCTGGACCTGCACCCGCTGCTGGCGATCCTGCTGTCGCAATGCTGAAGCAGGAGATGCTCACAGGCGAGGACCAAGCACCTAGGGCAGCAATGGGTATAAATAAGTTATAATATACATTTGTAAAATCATTATTACACATCTGAAATATTTTACCACAATATGTAACAACATTATGTAACATCATGCTATTGTTTTGTTGTTTTCCAGGTGTCTCGCGTGCTCTGCCCCTCCCGCAGAGATCCTCTCCGAGTAGTGCCCGCACTGGACCCGTTAAGACGGGTGGGCGGGTGTTTGTGCTGGACCACACGCGCTGGACCCCTCCCATGAAGGATGCCATTGATGGCTTGCTGCAAAAGCACCGGGGTGCAAAGGACTTTCTTAAGCTGGTGGATCAGGAATATGCAGACATGGCCGGTCGGTCTGCCACTGATCCAAACAGCTTGCTGCACCCCACAACCAGGCTGCACATATCACGATATGTGAAACATGTGGCGAAACAGCAGAACACCAGTTCGTCACTGAACACCAGCCAGGAGAGGGTGCTTGCAACGCAGCAGCTGTGGCATTCTTTGACAGAGGGCAGTGACACGACCGCTGTTCCTGTGGTGACTTTGGAGGCTGCCCTGGTAACTCCTCCTCCTCCTCCTCCTACTCCTGCTCTGTCCACACCTCTGACCCAGGAGTCAATAGAGAGTATGGTGAGGGGCATTGTGGAACAGCAGCAGCGTCAACAGCAGCAGCACCCCGAGCAGAGGAAAAAGCAGACTAAGACCTGCCTTGCCTGTGGACAGCCCAAGTCTCGTTATGAGACTGATGGATCTACTGTCCACTTCTTTTATCAACAGGGCCCTGTGCGCTACTTCTACTGCTCAAAGAGGGTGCATGAGACTTACGCTGCTGAGGGGCTCTCTGACCCATTAATGTCCTTTGAAGATTTTTCAAGGACGGAATTCTTTCAGAGGGAGGTTGATGCCACAAAGACACGTGTGGCAGAAAAGGCGGAGAAGAGGAAAAGGCCAGCACCTCAGCAAGGGCCAGTGGGGCGACTTTGTCGATTTTGCCGGCTGGAACTGAAACAGGGGCCAAATAGCCCTCATGTGCACACAGCCTTCCCCGGGGTGGCGGGGAAATACATATACTGCCCCTCTAAAGTCTTGTCTATATACAGAGACAAGGGCATGGCGAAGGAGATGAACTGGAAGGAGTTTCAACAGTCTCCTTTTTATGAATTTGAACGCAAAAGATGGGTGGAGGAAAGAAAATGATAAATGTAAATATGTATGTATGTATATATATGATTATTGTACATTGATTGCCCTGTTTGCCCTTTTATATATTTTAAAATATATTTGTATATATTTCTTTTTATTACTACTGCTGCCTTTATACTTTCTATGTTTTTTACATTTCATTCTCTTTTTCCTGTTTTTGTTGTTATTGTTATTTATCTATACTTTGTCTTTGTTTTTTATGTTCTTCAATAAAATCAATCTTTGTAAATTTACATACCGCCTTTTCTCTGGTTATTATATGATAATCAATTCAATTCTGTCCAATTTCCAACTTCATTATACTACTATAACAGTACACATTTATTGCTGGGGAAAAAGTTCATTATACTGTAAATCTTCACAGATGATACTGATCATTCAAAACATTAAAAACATCAATGTCTTACTTTACAATGCAAACTACATTGCCAAAAGCATTTCACCATTACAGTTGCAATAAAACTGTAAAGACTGATTGTTTCCAATCTCCACCTGTTATATTTTCTACGTTTTTGTAGTGCTCCTGACGGGATTCGAACCCGCGCAGTTGCAGGGAAATTCAGACATTTTACGATATGCAGAAAAAAATAAAAAACGAAGGGAAAGCTTCAATTTGATTGGCTGTCACTCCGTTACACCTATTCACGGCTGGCCCCCGCGTGACAGGCGGAGATACTGTCCACTATACTAACGAGGACACGGCTAGTCAGACCGCCCTCCCGTTCGCTGGATGTTATCTTGTCCGGAAATTGGGTGCTTGTTGTGCGTCACTCGAGCCGCACTTCCGCGCTCTGTGGTTGCTGAGACAAGGAAAAGGGTGGCCTCCCCGTCGGGGAATCGAACCCCGGTCTTCCGCGTGACAGGCGGAGATACTGTCCACTATACTAACGAGGACGCGGCTGGTCTCGTCAGCCTCCCGCTCGCCGGTGTTTGTCAAGGCACAGGCTTTCCTGAAGGGGTCAGATGCCCCCTTGACTCGTCCCTGGGTATTGAGAGGTCACAGCGAGGTCAGCCTGAGGAAAAGGTGCTTTAAGCCTGGAATTGAGCTTTTACACTCATTCCTTTGGTTGGCAGCCTACATGAGCATGAGCTGACCAAAGCTCCAACCAGCACTGCCGACTTTCTGGAGTGAAGGGTTGCTGTCCTGCCCCAAGCCAAGCAGTGCATTGCTATCTCCATCTCTCATGTTTGAATGCTCCGCTGTGTTGAGACTGACTACTTCCGGCCCTAACTTTAAAAGCACCTGTTGGAGATGCTGGGGATTGAACCCAGGACCTCATGCATGCGAAGACACGACCAACGCTAGTCCACGTGGTTCCATGGTGTAATGGTTAGCACTCTGGACTCTGAATCCAGCGATCCGAGTTCAAATCTCGGTGGAACCTTTGGATTTGTCGCGCACCTTCAGTGGCGGGAAGACCTTCCGAGGCCGCTTGGCGTGGAGTTTGCAGGGCTGTCTTGCAGCCTGTTATGTTGTCCGGGAATTTGTTGTGCTGCTCCAGCCTAACCTGGCCCTCAATCCTGCTGTGCCCATGAAAATGGTTGCACGGTGCCTCCCCGTCGGGGAATCGAACCCCGGTCTTCCGCGTGACAGGCGGAGATACTGTCCACTATACTAACGAGGACACGGCTAGTCAGACCGCCCTCCCGTTCGCTGGATGTTATCTTGTCCGGAAATTGAGTGCTTGTTGTGCGTCACTCGAGCCGCACTTCCGCGCTCTGTGGTTGCTGAGACAAGGAAAAGGGTGGCCTCCCCGTCGGGGAATCGAACCCCGGTCTTCCGCGTGACAGGCGGAGATACTGTCCACTATACTAACGAGGACGCGGCTGGTCTCGTCAGCCTCCCGCTCGCCGGTGTTTGTCAAGGCACAGGCTTTCCTGAAGTGGTCAGATGCCCCCTTGACTCGTCCCTGGGTATTGAGAGGTCACAGCGAGGTCAGCCTGAGGAAAAGGTGCTTTAAGCCTGGAATTGAGCTTTTACACTCATTCCTTTGGTTGGCAGCCTACATGAGCATGAGCTGACCAAAGCTCCAACCAGCACTGCCGACTTTCTGGAGTGAAGGGTTGCTGTCCTGCCCCAAGCCAAGCAGTGCATTGCTATCTCCATCTCTCATGTTTGAATGCTCCGCTGTGTTGAGACTGACTACTTCCGGCCCTAACTTTAAAAGCACCTGTTGGAGATGCTGGGGATTGAACCCAGGACCTCATGCATGCGAAGACACGACCAACGCTAGTCCACGTGGTTCCATGGTGTAATGGTTAGCACTCTGGACTCTGAATCCAGCGATCCGAGTTCAAATCTCGGTGGAACCTTTGGATTTGTCGCGCACCTTCAGTGGCGGGAAGACCTTCCGAGGCCGCTTGGCGTGGAGTTTGCAGGGCTGTCTTGCAGCCTGTTATGTTGTCCGGGAATTTGTTGTGCTGCTCCAGCGTAACCTGGCCCTCAATCCTGCTGTGCCCATGAAAATGGTTGCACGGTGCCTCCCCGTCGGGGAATCGAACCCCGGTCTTCCGCGTGACAGGCGGAGATACTGTCCACTATACTAACGAGGACACGGCTAGTCAGACCGCCCTCCCGTTCGCTGGATGTTATCTTGTCCGGAAATTGGGTGCTTGTTGTGCGTCACTCGAGCCGCACTTCCGCGCTCTGTGGTTGCTGAGACAAGGAAAAGGGTGGCCTCCCCGTCGGGGAATCGAACCCCGGTCTTCCGCGTGACAGGCGGAGATACTGTCCACTATACTAACGAGGACGCGGCTGGTCTCGTCAGCCTCCCGCTCGCCGGTGTTTGTCAAGGCACAGGCTTTCCTGAAGGGGTCAGATGCCCCCTTGACTCGTCCCTGGGTATTGAGAGGTCACAGCGAGGTCAGCCTGAGGAAAAGGTGCTTTAAGCCTGGAATTGAGCTTTTACACTCATTCCTTTGGTTGGCAGCCTACATGAGCATGAGCTGACCAAAGCTCCAACCAGCACTGCCGACTTTCTGGAGTGAAGGGTTGCTGTCCTGCCCCAAGCCAAGCAGTGCATTGCTATCTCCATCTCTCATGTTTGAATGCTCCGCTGTGTTGAGACTGACTACTTCCGGCCCTAACTTTAAAAGCACCTGTTGGAGATGCTGGGGATTGAACCCAGGACCTCATGCATGCGAAGACACGACCAACGCTAGTCCAAGTGGTTCCATGGTGTAATGGTTAGCACTCTGGACTCTGAATCCAGCGATCCGAGTTCAAATCTCGGTGGAACCTTTGGATTTGTCGCGCACCTTCAGTGGCGGGAAGACCTTCCGAGGCCGCTTGGCGTGGAGTTTGCAGGGCTGTCTTGCAGCCTGTTATGTTGTCCGGGAATTTGTTGTGCTGCTCCAGCGTAACCTGGCCCTCAATCCTGCTGTGCCCATGAAAATGGTTGCACGGTGCCTCCCCGTCGGGGAATCGAACCCCGGTCTTCCGCGTGACAGGCGGAGATACTGTCCACTATACTAATCGAACCCCGGTCTTCCGCGTGACAGGCGGAGATACTGTCCACTATACTAACGAGGACGCGGCTGGTCTCGTCAGCCTCCCGCTCGCCGGTGTTTGTCAAGGCACAGGCTTTCCTGAAGAGGTCAGATGCCCCCTTGACTCGTCCCTGGGTATTGAGAGGTCACAGCGAGGTCAGCCTGAGGAAAAGGTGCTTTAAGCCTGGAATTGAGCTTTTACACTCATTCCTTTGGTTGGCAGCCTACATGAGCATGAGCTGACCAAAGCTCCAACCAGCACTGCCGACTTTCTGGAGTGAAGGGTTGCTGTCCTGCCCCAAGCCAAGCAGTGCATTGCTATCTCCATCTCTCATGTTTGAATGCTCCGCTGTGTTGAGACTGACTACTTCCGGCCCTAACTTTAAAAGCACCTGTTGGAGATGCTGGGGATTGAACCCAGGACCTCATGCATGCGAAGACACGACCAACGCTAGTCCAAGTGGTTCCATGGTGTAATGGTTAGCACTCTGGACTCTGAATCCAGCGATCCGAGTTCAAATCTCGGTGGAACCTTTGGATTTGTCGCGCACCTTCAGTGGCGGGAAGACCTTCCGAGGCCGCTTGGCGTGGAGTTTGCAGGGCTGTCTTGCAGCCTGTTATGTTGTCCGGGAATTTGTTGTGCTGCTCCAGCGTAACCTGGCCCTCAATCCTGCTGTGCCCATGAAAATGGTTGCACGGTGCCTCCCCGTCGGGGAATCGAACCCCGGTCTTCCGCGTGACAGGCGGAGATACTGTCCACTATACTAATCGAACCCCGGTCTTCCGCGTGACAGGCGGAGATACTGTCCACTATACTAACGAGGACGCGGCTGGTCTCGTCAGCCTCCCGCTCGCCGGTGTTTGTCAAGGCACAGGCTTTCCTGAAGAGGTCAGATGCCCCCTTGACTCGTCCCTGGGTATTGAGAGGTCACAGCGAGGTCAGCCTGAGGAAAAGGTGCTTTAAGCCTGGAATTGAGCTTTTACACTCATTCCTTTGTTTGGCAGCCTACATGAGCATGAGCTGACCAAAGCTCCAACCAGCACTTGCCGACTTTCTGGAGTGAAGGGTTGCTGTCCTGCCCCAAGCCAAGCAGTGCATTGCTATCTCCATCTCTCATGTTTGAATGCTCCGCTGTGTTGAGACTGACTACTTCCGGCCCTAACTTTAAAAGCACCTGTTGGAGATGCTGGGGATTGAACCCAGGACCTCATGCATGCGAAGACACGACCAACGCTAGTCCACGTGGTTCCATGGTGTAATGGTTAGCACTCTGGACTCTGAATCCAGCGATCCGAGTTCAAATCTCGGTGGAACCTTTGGATTTGTCGCGCACCTTCAGTGGCGGGAAGACCTTCCGAGGCCGCTTGGCGTGGAGTTTGCAGGGCTGTCTTGCAGCCTGTTATGTTGTCCGGGAATTTGTTGTGCTGCTCCAGCCTAACCTGGCCCTCAATCCTGCTGTGCCCATGAAAATGGTTGCACGGTGCCTCCCCGTCGGGGAATCGAACCCCGGTCTTCCGCGTGACAGGCGGAGATACTGTCCACTATACTAACGAGGACACGGCTAGTCAGACCGCCCTCCCGTTCGCTGGATATTATCTTGTCCGGAAATTGAGTGCTTGTTGTGCGTCACTCGAGCCGCACTTCCGCGCTCTGTGGTTGCTGAGACAAGGAAAAGGGTGGCCTCCCCGTCGGGGAATCGAACCCCGGTCTTCCGCGTGACAGGCGGAGATACTGTCCACTATACTAACGAGGACGCGGCTGGTCTCGTCAGCCTCCCGCTCGCCGGTGTTTGTCAAGGCACAGGCTTTCCTGAAGGGGTCAGATGCCCCCTTGACTCGTCCCTGGGTATTGAGAGGTCACAGCGAGGTCAGCCTGAGGAAAAGGTGCTTTAAGCCTGGAATCGAGCTTTTACACTCATTCCTTTGGTTGGCAGCCTACATGAGCATGAGCTGACCAAAGCTCCAACCAGCACTGCCGACTTTCTGGAGTGAAGGGTTGCTGTCCTGCCCCAAGCCAAGCAGTGCATTGCTATCTCCATCTCTCATGTTTGAATGCTCCGCTGTGTTGAGACTGACTACTTCCGGCCCTAACTTTAAAAGCACCTGTTGGAGATGCTGGGGATTGAACCCAGGACCTCATGCATGCGAAGACACGACCAACGCTAGTCCACGTGGTTCCATGGTGTAATGGTTAGCACTCTGGACTCTGAATCCAGCGATCCGAGTTCAAATCTCGGTGGAACCTTTGGATTTGTCGCGCACCTTCAGTGGCGGGAAGACCTTCCGAGGCCGCTTGGCGTGGAGTTTGCAGGGCTGTCTTGCAGCCTGTTATGTTGTCCGGGAATTTGTTGTGCTGCTCCAGCGTAACCTGGCCCTCAATCCTGCTGTGCCCATGAAAATGGTTGCACGGTGCCTCCCCGTCGGGGAATCGAACCCCGGTCTTCCGCGTGACAGGCGGAGATACTGTCCACTATACTAACGAGGACACGGCTAGTCAGACCGCCCTCCCGTTCGCTGGATGTTATCTTGTCCGGAAATTGGGTGCTTGTTGTGCGTCACTCGAGCCGCACTTCCGCGCTCTGTGGTTGCTGAGACAAGGAAAAGGGTGGCCTCCCCGTCGGGGAATCGAACCCCGGTCTTCCGCGTGACAGGCGGAGATACTGTCCACTATACTAACGAGGACGCGGCTGGTCTCGTCAGCCTCCCGCTCGCCGGTGTTTGTCAAGGCACAGGCTTTCCTGAAGAGGTCAGATGCCCCCTTGACTCGTCCCTGGGTATTGAGAGGTCACAGCGAGGTCAGCCTGAGGAAAAGGTGCTTTAAGCCTGGAATTGAGCTTTTACACTCATTCCTTTGGTTGGCAGCCTACATGAGCATGAGCTGACCAAAGCTCCAACCAGCACTGCCGACTTTCTGGAGTGAAGGGTTGCTGTCCTGCCCCAAGCCAAGCAGTGCATTGCTATCTCCATCTCTCATGTTTGAATGCTCCGCTGTGTTGAGACTGACTACTTCCGGCCCTAACTTTAAAAGCACCTGTTGGAGATGCTGGGGATTGAACCCAGGACCTCATGCATGCGAAGACACGACCAACGCTAGTCCACGTGGTTCCATGGTGTAATGGTTAGCACTCTGGACTCTGAATCCAGCGATCCGAGTTCAAATCTCGGTGGAACCTTTGGATTTGTCGCGCACCTTCAGTGGCGGGAAGACCTTCCGAGGCCGCTTGGCGTGGAGTTTGCAGGGCTGTCTTGCAGCCTGTTATGTTGTCCGGGAATTTGTTGTGCTGCTCCAGCCTAACCTGGCCCTCAATCCTGCTGTGCCCATGAAAAAGGTTGCACGGTGCCTCCCCGTCGGGGAATCGAACCCCGGTCTTCCGCGTGACAGGCGGAGATACTGTCCACTATACTAACGAGGACACGGCTAGTCAGACCGCCCTCCCGTTCGCTGGATGTTATCTTGTCCGGAAATTGGGTGCTTGTTGTGCGTCACTCGAGCCGCACTTCCGCGCTCTGTGGTTGCTGAGACAAGGAAAAGGGTGGCCTCCCCGTCGGGGAATCGAACCCCGGTCTTCCGCGTGACAGGCGGAGATACTGTCCACTATACTAATGAGGACGCGGCTGGTCTCGTCAGCCTCCCGCTCGCCGGTGTTTGTCAAGGCTCGGCACGTCTTCCAGGCTTGCTACCTCCCATATGGTCTAGCGGTTAAGATTCCTGGTTTTCACCCAGGCGGCCCGGGTTCGACTCCCGGTATGGGAATCAGCTTTGGCTCCCTGTCGCCGCAGTGTCCCTCTTAAAAGCCCCCTTCAGCAACATCCTACAATGTGAATCTGCTGTCTGGCCTGTTTCCCAGTTGAAATCTCTGCACTAATTCTTTCTTCAGTAGCAAGTAGATAATTAGGGAGTCGTGAGATGGAGAGAGCACCTTCCAGCACCACACCCTTCTGAAATTGAAGCATTTCATAGGGTTGCAAAGAGAGGACAGGATTCAGCACTCTCATCGCCACGGCCCAGGTTGATTTCTAGTCAGTTAGGCGGCTTGTGTAATTTAAGTTGTCTGTCTCTAAGCTGGACTTGGACGCAAGTAACATAGAACAAAAGCACGAATTTCAGTTTTCAGACAGTTTTTTTTTACTTTGTTTCTCACGAAACCTCTCTGCCTACTTTTAACAGCTGCACGCTTTGAGTAGTGACAGGTTTCCATACTGTAGTGGTTATCACGTTAGCCTCACACGCAAAAGGTCCCCAGTTCGAAACTGGGTGGAAACAGGCTTTCATCTTCAATCCCAGACTGTCGATTGCGTTTAGTGCAACTCCCTGAGAGGGCAGTGTCCACATTTCGGCATTGTAGAATGACTTTGTTCCCATCTGCGTGTTTAGTGCTGTGGCGGGTTTTCATGGTGTAGCGGTTATCCTGACCGTCTGACACCAAAAGCTCCCCCCTTTGAAACCAGACAGTTTTTTTTTACTTTGTTTCTCACGAAACCTCTCTGCCTACTTTCAGCAGCAGTTTCCATAGTGTAGTGGTTATCACATTTGCCTAACACGCGAAAGGTCCCCAGTTCGAACTGGGTGGAAACAAACTCTACCTCTTGGCTTTCATCAGCTTCCAAGACCTTGTCACCATCGTATGAAAATACGCTGCCTGGTACTCGTTGGCTTTGTTTGCTCCCATCTGCACGCTTTGAGCAGTGACAGGTTTCCATAGTGTAGTGGTTATCACGTTCGCCTCACACGCAAAAGGTCCCCAGTTCAAAACTGGGTGGAAACAGGCTTTCATCTTCAAGCCCAGACTGTCAATTGCGTTTAGTGCAACTCCCTGAGAGGGCAGTGTCCACATTTCGGCATTGTAGAATGACTTTGTTCCCATCTGCGTGTTTAGTGCTGTGGCGGGTTTTCATGGTGTAGCGGTTATCCTGACCGTCTGACACCAAAAGCTCCCCCCTTTGAAACCAGACAGTTTTTTTTTACTTTGTTTCTCACGAAACCTCTCTGCCTACTTTCAGCAGCAGTTTCCATAGTGTAGTGGTTATCACGTTTGCCTAACACGCGAAAGGTCCCCAGTTCGAACTGGGTGGAAACAAACTCTACCTCTTGGCTTTCATCAGCTTCCAAGACCTTGTCACCATCGTATGAAAATACGCTGCCTGGTACTCGTTGGCTTTGTTTGCTCCCATCTGCACGCTTGGATCAGTGACAGGTTTCCATAGTGTAGTGGTTATCACGTTCGCCTCACACGCGAAAGGTCCCCAGTTTGAAACTGGGTGGAAACAGGCTTTCATCTTCAAGCCCAGACTGTCGATTGCGTTTAGTGCAACTCCCTGAGAGGGCAGTGTCCACATTTCGGCATTGTAGAATGAGTTTGTTTCCATCTGCGTGTTTAGTGCTCCTGATGGGATTCGAACCCGCGCAGTTGCAGGGAAATTCAGACATTTTACGATATGCAGAAAAAAAGAAAAAACGAAGGGAAAGCTTCAATTTGATTGGCTGTCACTCCGTTACACCTATTCACGGCTGGCCCCCGCGGGCGACCGGGGTTCGATTCCCCGACGGGGAGGGCAGGCTTTTCATTGTCTCGGCACCCCAAGACAATGAAGCTGGCCGCGGGGTCACACTTGACCAGCACCCCATTAACAGAAAGGATAAGGGGGTGACAGGCTCTGTCCTTGTCAGTCACCTGGGAGACCGGGGTTCGGCTGTGTGTGACCCTTTTCTTGGTGTCAGAGCAACACCCAATTCCGGGACAAGATAACAGCCCCGGAAACTCCAAGTCAGGCAGCCTCAGAAGGTCATTCCATCCCTTAAGCTGCGTGACAAATCCAAAGGTTCCATCGAGATTTGAACTCAGATCGCTGGATTCAGAGTGCTAACCATTACACCATGGAACCGGCAAGGAACTGTGTGCCTCGGCAATTCCAAGGTACAACTCAAGGGCTTTTGGTGTAGTGGGTCTTTGTGGAGGTCCACATGAGGTTGCTTGTGGTTGCTTGTGGTGCCTGGTCGTCCTCAAATTCCCTTTCACTGCCACTGTCACGATCTGTTTCTAAATTATAAATTATTTCTTAAAAATCCTTGTCCATGTCACTAAATATATCATCCTCTCCCATTATAAGTTCCACTGCTTTATGTGCAGAATATTCTTTCCTAATCTTCTTTCTTGTGCTCATGGTGACCAGTACAGAGTAACAGTTGAAGTGATCAACCCACCGCTCAGTAAAGCTCTATATATTCAGATATTTGAGTGTCTAAATGTGTCAGATATTTTAGCGTGTAAATGATTTGGAATAAAGTTTGACGGGTTCCGCCTCTACAGGAGGTAAATCTGCCAGAAAGTAAGAGTTTCTCGTACTTGCAACACTGTGTGTGTGTGTGCGTGTGTGTGTGAGCGTTTGGGTGCGTGCGTGTGTGTGAGTGTGTGTGTGTGTGTGTGTGTGCGTGTGTGTGCGTATGCATTTATGTGTGTGTGTGTGTGTGTGCGTGTGTGTGTCTGCGCGCGCGTGTGTGTGTGTGTGTGGGCGCATGTGTGCCTGTCTGTGTGTGTGTGTGTGCGTGTCTGTCTGTCTGTGTGTGTGTGCGTGTCTGTGGGTGTGTGCATGTATGTGTGTGTGTGTGTGTGTGTGTGTGTGTGTGTGTGTGTGTGTGTGTGTGTGTGTGTTGCATAAATGTGTGATGAATGAGAGATGTGTGAGAGTGTGAGAGATGTGAGCTTTTTGGTAAGAGTTTTGAATATTGGCCACTGGAATATCTGTGGTTTTCTATGTCTCAATGAATATGCGGGTCAATTTGACCCGAACACCTTCTGAAGGATGTAAATGTCTAGGGGTATGGTAGCATGGTCACCAAATATTTTTTTTGTATTACCATGTTTTTCAGACAAAATAACCCAAGGCCATAAAGTATTAGGAGGAAATACATTACTTTTGTATTATTTTACTTTAATTAAAAATTAAAAATGGGTCAAAATGACCCGAACACCGCACAAGGGTTAAAACCTTAGGCCTACATGAAAAAACCTTTCATGAATTTCCTTTTAACCTTTTCTTGACCCTGTGACTGTGAACGAGGTTGAAGCACGTGGACAGTAAAATAATACAGGAGAGACATCTTCAAAACAGCCCTGTACTTCCAAATGCTGAAATAAGAGCTGTCATTGAACACTAGATGGCAGTAATTTCCACTATTGGCGTGCCGAAATCCTCTGCACAGTCACCGAAGAAGAAGCATCTCCTAGGCAACGGCGACAGAAGCCGGATTTTATGTGCGAGGTCGCTAACGTCTGGAAGTACAACGGCGTGACCTCTCAATTTTTTGTCGATGTAGTTGGTGTTTTCAAAAAGAAAACGTTTCGCTTGTTTTGATACAGATAAGGAAACATGTTTTCATAAAACTTACGGAGAAAACGCAAGTCGATCAACACTAACTTTGTATATATTTCACTTTCACTGGAAACCAACAAGCTAACGTCCGCTGTAGTTAATGTTTCTCTTTATGACAGATTGGTTGCTAGCTGAGAAAGTGCACGCACGGCGACTCTCAAAGTGAGCAGGTAACATGTGGAAGTGATGGATGCTTTTTCAGTTCGCCCAAGTAAGTAAAAACCAGCCAATTATTTCATTCTTTTTTTGTGCAGATAACATGAATTATCAACCAAGACAGTGATTTTAGCGTTTGGTTTGTAGTGTGTCCATTTTCCGGTTGAAAACAGGGAAGAGTAGCTTTAAAGTGGGGCATCCATGTCGGAGTGGACAGAAGAATTCGTCCGAACCAGAGCGGTTCCACCCCGCACTCAGACCGCACGCCAGTCTGACAGCGAAAGACCTTCAAAGGGCTTTCAGCTCGCTTTCAAACAGTTGGATGGAGTTTCTATTTTTAAGGTGAATTATCCCATACTAATACAACGTTTTTAGTGCAATGTAACAACCTGTAATGCAAACTAGCAATATACAGTGCAAACCAGTAGACAAACTCATGCACTCTCGCATTTTTTCTTTGCTGCATACCCTTTACCCAATCATAACCACCAGCTGTCAGTGCGCTGTTACATGCCATGCCCTGTCTAGCGTGTTTGCTTTACGTCACTGCTGTGTGTAT
>CM059270.1:4845293-4847793 GCA_030347295.1 Setipinna tenuifilis | reverse complement strand
TGGACACACGGTGGACATATAAGACACACAGACATTGGGTCTGCCATGGTGGACACACGGTGGACATATAAGACACATTGGGTCTGCCATGGTGGACACACGGTGGACATATAAGACACACAGACATTGGGTCTGCCATGGTGGACACACGGTGGACATATAAGACACACAGACATTGGGTCTGCCATGGTGGACACACGGTGGACATATAAGACACACAGACATTGGGTCTGCCATGGTGGACACACGGTGGACATATAAGACACACAGACATTGGGTCTGCCATGGTGGACACACGGTGGACATATAAGACACACAGACATTGGGTCTGCCATGGTGGACACACGGTGGACATATAAGACACACAGACATTGGGTCTGCCATGGTGGACACACGGTGGACATATAAGACACACAGACATTGGGTCTGCCATGGTGGACACACGGTGGACATATAAGACACACAGACATTGGGTCTGCCATGGTGGACACACGGTGGACATATAAGACACACAGACATTGGGTCTGCCATGGTGGACACACGGTGGACATATAAGACACACAGACATTGGGTCTGCCATGGTGGACACACGGTGGACATATAAGACACACAGACATTGGGTCTGCCATGGTGGACACACGGTGGACATATAAGACACACAGACATTGGGTCTGCCATGGTGGACACACGGTGGACATATAAGACACACAGACATTGGGTCTGCCATGGTGGACACACGGTGGACATATAAGACACACAGACATTGGGTCTGCCATGGTGGACATACGGTGGACATATAAGACACACAGACATTGGGTCTGCCATGGTGGACACACGGTGGACATATAAGACACACAGACATTGGGTCTTGTTGTGATAGGTAGGCATACCTCTGTGCTTGAAGTGGGGCTGTTGTTTTAGACCAAATGCCCTAAAGTGGTTAGCATTTTTCACTTTTAAATGCCTCTTCTGAGACTTCCTGATTCTGAGGGCCCTGCTGTGGATCACTCCAACCTGGTGTTCCGCCAGGTAACCCTAGGCGAAGGGGGTAGCGCCGGCATTTCTGGCAAAACGGGTTATTAAACCATCACAACAATCTCCCATCTGTATTAAACCATCACAACAATCTCCCATCTGTTTTATCAAATCAAAGATGGTGCATGGTGTGCACACTGCTGTACTGTCTGCACAAGCCACCAGATTAAGGCTGTCATCCTATCTGGTGAGCATCCACCCCGAGGCACTGAAGCCCAGTGTGTTAGCTCACTGAAGCCCAGTGTGTTAGCTCACTGAAGCCCAGTGTGTTAGCTCACTGAAGCCCAGTGTGTTAGCTCACTGAAGCCCAGTGTGTTAGCTGAAGCCCAGTGTGTTAGCTCACTGAAGCCCAGTGTGTTAGCTCACTGAAGCCCAGTGTGTTAGCTCACTGAAGCCCAGTGTGTTAGCTCACTAAAGCCCAGTGTGTTAGCTCACTGAAGCCCAGTGTGTTAGCTGAATCAGTGTGTGCTGTAGGAATGCCACTAAGCCCAGTGTGTTAGCTGAATCAGTGTGTTAGCTGAATCAGTGTGTGTGAAGCCCAGTGTGTTAGCTGAAGCCCAGTGTGTTAGCTGAAGCCCAGTGTGTTAGCTCAATCAGTGTGTTAGCTCAATCAGTGTGTTAGCTGAATCAGTGTGTGCTGTAGGAATGCCAGAATGGTGGCAGTCTAACCAGGAGGCCTCCTGTGGTGCTGCCTGAGAGGGTGGGAAGGATGATGGGTTACTAGTAATAGTGAATGAACTAACCAGGACTGGCCAAACCATCACTGTGATAGTGGGTGGGGTATAGAGGACTGGCCAAACCATCACTGTGATAGTGGGTGGGGTATAGAGGACTGGCCAAACCATCACTGTGATAGTGGGTGGGGTATAGAGGACTGGCCAAACCATCACTGTGATAGTGGGTGGGGTATAGAGGACTGGCCAAACCAGCACTGTGATAGTGGGTGGGGTAGGCAGGACTGCACAGCACTGTGATTAAAGGTCTTTCTGTCTGGTCAGTGACTGTGGACCAGTAGGACCCTCTGGTGACCTGCTGTGGATCAAAGGTGTGTGTGTGTGTGTGTGTGTGTGTGTGTGTGTGTGTGTGTGTTCCTCCTGCATCATAACAGTCTCACTCATCGTTGCCCTGCTCTCCAGTAGATTTAGGCCAAGTAATAGAGTTTGTGTGTTATGTCTGTGCTTCTCCAGTAGATGGCGCTGTTGCTGCACACAATGATGGCATAGAAGGATATAGCACTGCACTGGGAGGAGGTAGTCAGTAGCATGTTAGTGAGGTAGTCAGTTAGTGTGAGGTATTCAGCACCATGTTAGTGTGAGGTATTCAGCACCATGTTAGTGTGAGGTATTCAGCACCATGTTAGTGTGAGGTATTCAGCACCATGTTAGTGTGAGGTATTCAGCACCATGTTGGTGTGAGGTATTCAGCACCATGTTAGTGTGAGGTATTCAGCACCATGTTAGTGTGA
>CM059270.1:4815293-4820293 GCA_030347295.1 Setipinna tenuifilis | reverse complement strand
TGTGGTCAATAGTGTCAAAGGCGGCACTTAGGTCTAGGAGGATTAGGACAGAGACTTTGTTTGTGGCCATACTAAGTCTGAGATCATTAACTATTTTAGTTAGGGCGGTCTCTGTGCTGTGATTTGCTCTGAAGCCTGATTGGAATTTTTCTAATATATCGTGTTTGCTAAGGAACAGGTTGAGTTGCTTAAAGACGACTTTTTCTAATATTTTGCTTATAAATGGGAGATTGGAGATTGGCCTATAGTTGTTCAGTGTGTTTTGGTCCAGATCTGCTTTTTTCAGGAGTGGCTTTACAACTGCGGTTTTAAAGGAGTTGGGGAATACTCCTGTGACGATGGAGGTATTAATAATCTGTAGTACGGGTGTTGAAACGCAACTAAAGATGTTTTTCATAAGGAAGGTAGGGATAGGGTCAAGGCTAGAGGTTGACTGTTTACTTTGTTTGACTATCTTATTCAGTTCTTCTTCTGAGATGGGGTTAAAGTTATTAAGGGTTGGTGGATCCCTGCGAGGAGGTTGGTGGTAATAATTGGGGTCATGAATAATACCGGTTCTAATGGCAGCTATTTTGTTAGTGAAGAACAGTGCAAATTCATTGCACCTAGATGGGGTGGCTAAGCTACGCATGTCGCAGGCTGGTGCAGGTTTTAATAGCCTTTCGATTGTGGAGAACAGTACTCTTGAATTGCTATGATTGTCTGCGATAATTTTTGAGAAATACGCTCTTCTTTCAGTGCGAATAACATTATTGTAAGTGGAGATGCGTTCTTTGAAGATTAGGCGGTTGACCTCTAATTTGGTCTTTCTCCAGGTTCGCTCTGCTGCTCTGCACTGTCTTTTGAGTTTTCTAACTGAGTCGTTTATCCAGGGGGATGGTTTGGCTCGTAATCTACATTTTGACTGTAGGGGGGCGACTTTATCTAGGATTTCTTTTAAATTGCTATTAAAGCTGACTACCATTTCCTCAAGTGAGTCTTGCTCGTTTATGAGGTCGTGGGCAGCAACAAGGTTGGTAAATTCTCGTTCGATGGAGGTGTTTATGTAGCGCTTGCGGATTTGACTATTGCTACTGTTGGTAGTTATGATGAGTTCGGATTCAAATAGGACGCAGTAATGATCGGAGATGGCGACGTCTGATACGGTGATGTTGTTAATGTTGGTGGCGTGTGATATTACTAGGTCGAGCGTGTTACCTAGTCGATGAGTGGCCTCTGTTATGTATTGACATAGTCCATAGCTATCTAAAGTGTTTAGTAGTTCCTTCGCGTTCGTGTCATGATTTTTGTTGACGTGAATATTAAAGTCTCCCACGATAATTAATCTGTCGTAGTTTGTGACTATCGTTGACAGTAGGGTGGAAAATTCTGATATAAATGTTGGTGAGTGTTTTGGTGGTCTATAAAGTGCGACGAGAATCAGACTGTGGTTAGTATGTACTTTGAGGGCTAAGTACTCATAGGATGAAAAGATGCCAAGATTGATTTCAGTGCATGTAAATTTATCAGAGATGATGGCGGCTACACCACCTCCCCTTTTGCTGTCTCTTGATACCTGATAAAATTTGTAGTTTGGTGGGCAGGCTTCAATAAGGGTGGCGGCCCCGTCCTCTTTTAACCATGTTTCTACCAGGAACATAAAATGGAGCTTTTTGTCTAAAATTAAGTCGTTTATAATAAAGCTCTTATTGGTAAGAGATCTTACATTAAGAAGTGCGGCTTTAATGGTGGTATTGGGATTAGTAACTCGGCGCTGGAGTGGGATGTTGATTAGGTTGTTTTTTACGCAGCCTATGGTTTTAACTTTGCGTTGTCTATGATGGGTTATAATGGGGGGGATATGATTGGGCGAAGTTTGATTGTTTCTTTGAGCCGGGTGCACGGTGTTCAAAGAGCTAAGGGTGCTAACACAGGGTATATCATCAGCTCTGGTTGTATTGTATAGGTGGTGCACTGGCGTGGAACTTACGTGTCAGTTTGGGTGCCGGTGGGCTGCTAGCGCTAGCTCCAGGTTGCTAGCTAGCAGACCCGCTCCGGCTCTGTTCAGGTGTCGCCCGTCCCGGGCGAACAGGTTCCGCCTGGTCCAGAAGCAGCTGAAGTTGTCAGCGTAGGGGATGCTCTCGCGGCAGCAGTGCCCCAGCAGCCACAGGTGGAGCTGGCGGATACGGGAGAACTGCATGTCTGAGAAGCAAACAGAGGGAATTGGGCCTGAGACTATGCATTTTTTACCAGTAGCACGTATGGTCTGAATTAAAGAAGTAAAATCAGACTTAAGTTTTTCAGACTGCTGGAGCTTGATGTCGTTCGAGCCGACGTGCACGACGATCGTGGACGCGGTCGGGTGCTGGTCAGCCACCTCCGGTACCCGGGCCTCGATGTCCTCCACTCGTGCCCCGGGGAGACACCACGTCTCCGTCCTCGCTAGGGTCACATGGCGAACCATGGAGGACCCAAGGAGGACCGCCGCTGGCTGAGTGGAGGACGGTGGTTGACGAGGCTTCTCCCGGGTGATCCGGCGGCGCTGGGGGGGAGAGACATGAGAGGGGTGAGTTGTGTTTGGGTCAGCTAAAACAGTGTATCTATTTGAAAGATCAAGAATAGGAGGAGGAGAAATTTTCCTCGGTACTCCCCTTTGGTGTCGAGCGACGACTTCTGTCCAGGGCTGGCTCTGGCGCGGGGTGGAGCAGTCTGGTTTCTGGTGAGAAGCTAACAGAGACATACTGGTTAGCTGTTTCGTTTGGTTACTTAATGTATTGTTTAGTGTGGAGATTTCGCTTGTAAGTCGGCGGATGGTTGCTTTAAGAGCAGCATTTTCCGAACCCAACCTTAACACAGGGTTCCCACTCTTTTTCACTGACAAAATTTCAAAACGTTTCCATGACTTTTTTTTTGACCTGAAGTGTTTTCCCACGCCCTCACGACACCATATGTATGTAAAATTTTTGCATGCTTTTACGGCTAAAGATGAAAGGTTAAGCCTTCGTTTTGTTGCAACCCTCCCCTCCCCTCTTCCCTCACTCTCAGCGACCAAAGACAGACAGCGCAATACTTTCGGATCCCATCAAATTACGGTCGGCTAGCACATATTTCGTGAAATAATAAATTATATCTTGACAGAACAATGTCATTGCATGAACGACCTATTAAAATTCCATGACTTTTCCAAAACTTTAATTGAATTTACAGAATTCCATGACTTTTCCAGGCCTGGAAAATGACTTTTTTGATTTCCATGATTTTTCCAGGATTTCCATGACCGTGGGAACCCTGTTAACACTTTAAAAGTGCAATCTTTTCGGCTGCAGCAGGTTTCCATATCGTTAGTAGGTGGGTATTTACTAGTGCAGCCGGTTATGGTGAGCTAGCGTAGTAATGTGTGATGCTAATCGGTTAGCTAAGATGCTAAAAACAGACCGAGGGTGATTCGGCGTGCGGTGTATTTAGTGTTAACAAGCTGAATTTACACTTGGAATTCTATTTTGCTTTTCTGACTAGTAGGTGAAGTGGTGATGGAATTTTGTAAGATGTGGTAAGATGGTGTAGGTAGATGCAAGAAACTTAGCTTTGTTGGAAGATTCCTTTGGTCTTTCTACGTCCTGTCGCGTAGCAGTTCTTACTGGTCCGGCAGTGAAAGTCGTCCTTTTACAGATATTACAGATATACACACAGATACACAAACATTACACACACACAGACACGTTTCATAAGTCCTATGATTTCAAAAAGATGAGTGTGTATCTGTAATGTCTGTGTGTGTGTGTGTGTGTATCTGTAATGTCTGTGTGTGTGTGTGTGTGTGTGTGTGTGTGTGTATCTGTAATGTCTGTGTGTGTGTGTGTGTGTTTCTTAGGGAGTGCTATGGCTTTAAAAAGATGTGTGTGTCTGTAATGTGTGTGTGTATCTGTAATGTGTGTGTGTGTGTATATCTGTAATGCGTGTGTGTTTTAAAGCGAGTGCTATGATTTTTAAAAATTGCCGTTTGGCTGATAAACTACAGAACAGACATTCATTGGCCTGAAATTCTTGTTTTGATTGGCTAAAATGCTGGTGTTTTGATTGGCTAAAATGCTGGTGTTTTGATTGGCTAAAGTGCCGGTGTGTTGGCAACCAGCAATTTGCTCTGAAAGGCTTCTGCTGATTGCTCAAGAGAATACAGATGCTTCACTCCACAAAGATCCACTTCCAGACACACACACACACACACACACACACCCAACACACACACATCCACACACACCCAACATAAACACACAGAAGAGCACATACATTCATGCACACACACAAACACACCTACACACAAAAACACACCTACACACACACACAAACAGACATGTACACAAATACAAATATAGACACACTTACAATCACACATAAACATGTATTTACTTACACACACATATACAAACCTTACATACTTCAGGATTCAGGCATTTAGAGGCACACACACACACACACGCACACACACATACTCCCCCTGGCTTTACTTCCCTTCCCTTGGCTAGAGTGGTTGTCTCCTGATGATCCATAGCTGCTGATGTACCGGGGGGGGGGGGCAGAAATCCTTAAATCTTGGGTTCTAAAAATGAGGCAGAGTACCAGATATATGTGTTATATATGAGGCAGAGTACCAGATATATGTGTTATATAGATCCAACTTCTCTGGACACCACTCTGGAAGTGGGTGTGTTGTGTGAGTGTTGTTGAGTGTTGTGTGAGCAGTGTGTGTGTGTGTGTTGTGTGTGTTGTGTGTGTAGTGTGTGTGTGTGTGTGTGTGTGTGTGTGTGTGTGTGTGTTGTGTGAGTAGTGTTTGTGTGCGTGTGTGTGTGTGTGTGTGTGAGTAGTGTTTGTGTGAGTAGTGTTTGTGTGTGTGTGTGTGTGTGAGTAGTGTTTGTGTGTGTGTGTGTGTGAGTAGTGTTTGTGTGTGTGTGTGTGTGTTGTGTGAGTAGTGTGTGTGTGTAGTGTGAGTAGTGTTGTGTGTGTGTGTGTGTGTGTTGTGTGAG
>CM059270.1:4807793-4810293 GCA_030347295.1 Setipinna tenuifilis | reverse complement strand
TACACTAAAGTGTAAGTGTAAGTGTGCACTACAGTGTAAGTGTAAGTGTGCACTACAGTGAGCATCATGTGCATGTGGGGTGACTGAGGCCGGCTGTGTTCTGCAAGAGTCTGTATCTCTGTGCCAGCGTGACACTCCTGAAAGACTTCTCATATACACACACATGCATGCACACACACACACAGACCCACACAAACACACGCACACACAAACACACACACACACACACACACACTGTGCCAGCGTGAGACTCCTGAAAGACTAAAGTGTGTTGGCATGTAAATTACCATCAGGCTCAGATACCCATCTGTCCCCCTGTGCCTCTCGACGCAGACGACTGAAATCAATTAACTCCCCAACAAATAAACGAGCATCTCGATCTCCTCCCGTCTCTCCCTTTGTCTCTCTCTTCTTCTCCATCTCTCTCTGTCACTCTTTTCTTCTCTCTATCTCTCTCTGTCACTCTTTTCTCCTCCCGTCTCTCTCTTTGTCTCTCTTTTCTCCTCCATCTCTCTTTGTCTCTCTCTTCTTCCCTCTCTCTCTGTCACTCTTTTCTTCTCTCTCTCTCTCTCACTCTTTTCTTCTCTCTCTCTTTGTCTCTTTTCCTCTCTATCTCTCTTTGTCACTCTTTTCTTCTCTCTCTCTCTGCCTCTCTCTTCTTCTATCTCGTGGGGGATTAATCTATCTCTTGTCCTATTTGTGTTCTAATGAGCAGCTCATCGTTAGCCTGTCTGGGGGAGTGGTGTGGAGTTTACACACACACACACACGCACACACACGCGCACACACACACACACAGTTTACCCTCCTAAAGACTGATGGGAGATCTTTAGCTGTGCCGTTTGTCCTGCTGCTTCAGGCTCAGAGGAAGCCGCTTAGCCGATAGAGCCAGCAAGGGGCTAACAGGAGATCTATGCAGGGCTGGGGAGGACCACACGTCAATCACTATACAGGCAGTAATAATAACAATAATAATAATAATAATAACAATAATAGTAATGATAAATCTATGCAGGGCTGGGGAGGACCACACGTCAATCACTATACAGGCACCGCCCTGCTATATAATATAATAATAATAATAATCATAATAATAATAATAACAATAATACTAATGATAATAATAACAACAATAATAATAATAATAACAATAATACTAATGATAATAATAACAATAATAATAATAATAATAATAATAACAATAATACTAATGATAAATCTATGCAGGGCTGGGGAGGACCACACGTCAATCACTATACAGCCACCGCCCTGCTATTAGTGCAATATAATAATAATAATCATAATAATAGTTATAATAATAACAATAGTAAAAAATCTATGAGAGTGGGGAGGAACACACGTCAATCACTATACAGACGTGCTTTTAGTGCAGTATAATAATAATAATAATAATAATAATAATAATAATCATAATCATAATAGTAGTAGTAGTAGTAGTAGTAGTAATAACAAGAATAATAATAATAATAATAACAATAATACTAATGATAAATCTATGGAGGGGTGGGTAGGGAGGCAGGTCAGTGTCAATCCCCACATAGCCACCTGCTTATCAGCAGTGCAGTACTAAAAACTGTGTGTGTGTGTGTGTGTGTGTGTGTGTATGCATGTACTAATGTGTGTGTGTGTGTGTGTGTGTGTATGCATGTACTAATGTGTGTGTGTGTGTGTATGCATATACTAATGTACTAAAAACCCACCCTCATGTGCCACATCTCCCCAATAACACCCCTTGTTACAGACACATACCTCTAATAGCCTTACACACACACATCTACACACACACACCTCTAACAGCCTTACACACACACATCTACACACACACATCTACACACACACATCTCTAATAGCCTTACACACACCTACACACACACACACACACATCTACACACACACACCTCTAAAAGCCTTACACACACACATCTACAGACACACATCTACACACACACATCTACAGACACACATCTACACACACACCTCTAATAGCCTTACACACACACATCTACACACACACATCTACACACACACACCTACAGACACACATCTCTAACAGCCTTACACACACACATCTACACACACACACATCTACACACACACATCTACAGACACACATCTACACACACACCTCTAATAGCCTTACACACACACATCTACACACACACATCTACACACACACACCTACAGACACACATCTCTAACAGCCTTACACACACACATCTACAGACACACATCTACACACACACATCTACAGACACACATCTCTAATAGCCTTACACACACACATCTACACACACACATCTACACACACACATCTACAGACACACATCTACACACACACCTCTAATAGCCTTACACACACACATCTACACACACACATCTACACACACACACCTACAGACACACATCTCTAACAGCCTTACACACACACATCTACAGACACACATCTACACACACACATCTACAGACACACATCTCTAAT
>CM059270.1:4797793-4800293 GCA_030347295.1 Setipinna tenuifilis | reverse complement strand
CTGGCAGTAACCCAAGATGGAAAAACAATGGCTATCAAGGCAAACTAGGCGTCCCCAGTCCAACTACACAGCACATTGTAAACTGGCTTACCACAATGGCCACAGAACGTTAAACGGCAAAATGGCTTACCACAAACACATTTTCCGTCGAACCGGCTTACCACTGTAAACCGGCTATAATGAACGCTACAGTACAAAGACAAACCTCCGAAACACCTGCTGTCGGCAATGGATGAACAGCTTGATCTAACTCAAACGTTACTCCACGCTACAGCAAGTACCACACACCACTTCGCCAGATAACACAGACACCAAGCTCAGCGACGGTAAGCAAACACCCACCTGGTGCTTACAATAGCAGAACGTTTGCTTTACTGCAGGCCACCACGACCCTACAGGCAAACACAGGCTGAACTCTAAAAGTAGCGTAGGTTACCAAAACCACAGGCTACCCAAAACAAACAAACAAACTGGCGAAGGAACACAAGCACACACACACACACTTAACCAAATACTCTCTCAAAAAAACAGGGTGGAAAAAGAAAAAAAGAAACCCTACTTACCCCGGTATGGCCTACCATGCACTCCAGTCCTCAATTTACAGCTACCTGTCCTACTCCTAGCTCTTCTGAAACTTGCCGGGCTTGAGGCTACTGTCCTCCAATGAGTACAGCCGTTTTTACGAGCCCCTAATGGAAGTCTAATTACTCCCGCCCAGGATTGTTTCCGACGAATAAGACAAGTGCGTGCAAACAAATAAACTCGGAAAATAAAACAGCACTCGATGGAGAGATCTTCCGACCCAGCTGAGCAGCTGCTTATTACCTGGAGTGCTTGGCGGGTGATGTCACCGGGCAAAAGTTATCAAAGAAAATCCGACACACAGCGAAAGCGAAAAAAAAAGAATCCCGGAGAGCTCCCAATTTTATGTTACGCCCGGCTCGTTACTGGCGCAACATAAAAGAGGTACAACGAAACGGGTTCAATACACAAAATATATTTATTGAAAAATAGGAAAAACATAGAGAAAAAGGTGTCTAGGGGGAAAAACAATGCATGGATGCGTGTGTGTCGGATGTCTGTAAGTAGAAATGAATGCGTGGTGTGGTGTGTGTGCTAAAAAAGGGATGTCTGCAAAAAGTGAGAGAGGAGCAAAAGCGCTGGGGAAGGAAGAGATGAGATGATCTTATATACCTACACCTATGCAGGTGTAGGCAATTCATCCAATTACCCGCCCATTAACACCAATTAGGCACCTGAGCCTCATCTGGCCAGCACGAGAACTCAGGGAGCCCTGCAGGTAAAGCAGAGGGTCGTGACAGTGTTGTCTTCTGCTGTGTGTGTCTAGTGCCCTCTGGGGTAAGTAAGAGCTATGGTTATTGCCCCTGGGGTAAGTAAGAGCTATGGTTATTGCCCTCTGGGGTAAGTGAGAGCTATGGTTATTGCCCCTGGGGTAAGTAAGAGCTATGGTTATTGCCCCTGGGGTAAGTGAGAGCTATGGTTATTGCCCCTGGGGTAAGTAAGAGCTATGGTTAGGGTCTGTGCTTCCAAGATCACCTGTCAAATGTGGCACTGACGTATCCCCTCTTTCTCTCTCTACTCCACTCTCCCTCTCTCATCCCCCTCTCTCCTCCACCCTGTGTGTGTGGGTGTTGTGTGGGGTGTGTGTACTCTGTGTGTGTGTGTGGTGTGTGTGTGTGTGTGTGTGTGTGGTGTGTGTACTGTGTGGTGTGTGTGTGGTGTGTGTGTGGTGTGTGTGTGGTGTGTGTACTGTGTGGTGTGTGTGTGTGTGTGTGTGTGTGGTGTGTGTAGTGTGGTGCTGGATGTGGAGGAGTGGGGGTTCCTGCGGGGGCAGCTGAGGAGCTCAGTCCCTCTAGAGGAGGGCATGTTCAGGCTGGACGAGCACACACAGGTGCCTCAGGTGTACCTGCGGCCCAGAGAGACCCTGCACATCCCCCTCAAGTACCAGACCTTCGCCTCCCACACACCTGCACAGGTGAGACCGCATCACACACACACACAGCCCACCTGCACAGGTGACTAATCACCACACACACACACACACAGCCCACCTGCACAGGTGAGACCCTATCACACACACAGCCTACCTGCACAGGTGACTAATCAACGCACACACAGCCTACCTGCACATGTGAGTATTTACACAAAACCTAAACCTTCACACACACGACCTTCTCCCTCCTCTCTCCTCCTTTCCTCCTCTCTCCTCTCCTCTCTCCTCCTCTCCTCTCCTCCCCTCTCCTCCTCTCCTCTCTCCTCTCTACTCCTCTCCTCCTCTTCTCTCCTCTCTTGTCCTCCTCCTCCTCTCTCCTCTCCTCCTCTTCTAGGGAGTGTCTCCGATGAGGAGTCATCATGTGGTGCAGAAGCTGCACTCTGCTGCCGGGGGGGTGAAATCCATTAAGGTGAGAAACTCATCCGTGTCCTCCTTCACAACCTGACACACACACACCTGCACCCGCCCGCACCCGCACCCTTACAG